>VZSG01000149.1:0-29485 GCA_013398315.1 Nothoprocta pentlandii
ATGTCCCCGTGCCCAGTCCCCACGCCCCCCCGGGCGCGCCCGCGCCGTGTGCGCAGCCGCGGGAGCCGCTGGGGGGCGACACACGGAGCCCGCGGCACGGGCGGGGGCGGTTGCCGGGGAAACGGCCGGGCCGGGGCCGCGCCTGCGCAACTCAGGTGGGGGGGGGGTCACCGCGACGCACGTGATCGCGCTCCGGCCAATAGGAGCGCGGCGGGGGCGCTCGCGAGGCTTCGTTCTCCATGGCAACCGTGGCGCCGTTAAGCAGCCGTTAGCGCCCGTTGCCCCAACGGTCGCCTCCGCAGCGGCGAGGCGCCGCCATGGTGAGTGACGCGGCTGCTCTGCGGCGGCCGCCCCTCGGGACAGCTCTCCCGGCGCTGGCCGTGCCCCTTCAGCTAGGGACAGCGGGACCCGCGCCAGGCGGGCCCCTCGCTCCGGCGGGGCCTCCCTGCCCGCCGCCTCTGCGGCCGGGGCAGCCCGGCTGAGCCCTGCACGGCGTCTGCGGCCCTGTGCCGTGGCGGGGCTGCTCGCGGTTCTGGGCATCTGCCCTCGTGGAGAGTGGTTGTTGTCCTTGCAGGATCCGATACCGCGGTTGCTTTGCTGGAGAGCAGTGTAACTGGCCTGGGGGTTGCGAACAGCTTTGGCGTGGCCTTATTTATGTATTGTTTTAATTTGCCTTAGTAGCCGTTTCATGCATTGTGAAGTTTCAGCACTGCCATTAGCATCTTTCTTTCCTTCTTTCCTCCCAACTGCAGCTAACAGAAACTTTTTATCTAACCAAAACCAAACAATGACAGAATGTAAATTGGGCCTCTCAGGTGATCTCTCTTGCAATTTGGCACGTTGTGGGCGATGCCGGATTAGCAACCACGAGAGTTTGTTTTATTAACAGCTTTTGTTCTCTCCTATACTGTGTTTAATTTCCATATGCCCTGGATTTGTGTTCTTGTTCTCAGTATTCATTCAGGTGTTGCATTTATACTTTATTTATACAGTGAGCAGTTGTATTAGTAAGGATTAAGTGATTAGATTACTTGTCCTGACAGAGTTGCTATCTTGCTGTGTGCAGCATCAGCAGTGCTAGCACAGTATGCTAGAGTCAGTGAAACAGTCTTTGCTCTCGGTTGCACCAGCTGGCCAGGGGGGTCTGTGATTTATAAACTGCCATTCATACCTTGTGAAGGTTGTGCTACCTGCACTAGCAACATTTAATCTAACATAATTTGCTGTGCAAATACTCCTTCGAACAGAGAAATGTAATTTACTCTCCAATGTAACTCTTTCAATGTGTGTTTAAAAGATAAATGTGTAGCTCAACTGGGTTATGCACATAAACTTATAATACAATGAAAATGGTATCCAAGAATGAAAGTTTTCTATAGTTCTTCATTTCTGTAGTTTTTCTGATTCTTTATGGCCTTGGTCCTTTCCCCTGCTCCTGATATTTGTATGAATTTTCCAAGAGTATTGGCTATCTGAGGATTTGCTTCAAAGGGCTGGTACTTTTTAAAGGGTTTGCACCTACGTGAGATATGTTGGGGTTATACAAGTGGAAATGTGGTTGTTCTCTAACATATGAGTAAACATGGTAACTCTTTAGAAAAGAGTCTTTAGTCAGAGTGCAAGTCTTCACAATGCTAATGTCGCTTTTCGCTTACCTCAGTGTGTGCATCTTTCCTTGTCCACAGGCAGAGCTAGGCCTTAACGAGCACCACCAGAATGAGGTGATCAACTACATGCGCTTTGCGCGTTCCAAGCGTGGCCTGCGGCTCAAAACAGTGGATTCTTGCTTTCAGGACCTTAAGGACAGCAGGTATCGTGAGGAGGGTACAATATTAAGCTAAAAGTTGCACGGAGCGAAAACAGAGCAAAGTGTGTTAGTGGCAGTTGTAGCTTTAGTGTTTGAGGAGGAATGGGCTTTTCTGATGGTTTACATTATATATCCTTAATAAGGAAGAAAGACTCAATTTTTGAATGTTACAAGTCAAGCCCTTTTAAACCTAATTTGTTTAAATCTGTAGGAATCAGTGCAGAAATAGACCCATGGCCTTGATTTACACCCTACTTTTTATGTCTATGTTTGATTTTCAGTATTCTAAGCAGAAGTTGTATTTGTTTGAAGTGTTTCCAAGATGAAATGTAAATGGGTTAACAAAATTACTTGTGGTATTTTCATCTAATAGCTACTGATAGCAGGTCATTTTAGAAGGAAATTGTGTTATTTACAAGTTATACTTGGTGCAGTGACATCCCTTACCGCAATGCAGAATTCTTATCTTTAATGCATGTGACCCATATTAACTTCTCTGTTTAGGCTTGTGGAGGAGACCTTCACAGTTGATGAGGTGACAGACATGCTGGATGGCTTGCAGACTGTTGTGCACAGTGAAGTGGAGTCAGAACTCATAAATACAGCTTACACCAATGTGTTACTTCTGCGCCAGCTCTTTTCACAAGCTGAAAAATGGTACCTTAAGTTACAGACAGACATCTCTGAGTTGGAAAATCGGTAACATATATTGGAATATAGAGAACCTCTTTGAATAATAAGAGAACTTCAAAGTGTTGATTATTTTCTTTTACTAACCATAGAAAGTTACTCTTTCACTTCTGTATCAGTGAGAGATTAGTTTCAAAACTTGTGTCTATAAACTAGTGAGATAAATGGTACTTTCAAACTTGTCATGGAATATTTATGACTAATATTTATGACTAATATTCTTAATTGAATTAGTTAAGAGCAGATGGTAGGATTTGATTAATAATCTTTTACTATACAAGTAGCTTATTTTAAAGACTCTACATCTTACAGTTTCTACATATACCATATTTATGCATGCTACTGTCCATTGTGCTTAATGTATTCACATGGAGTTTCATCTTGTATTATAACAAGAGTCTGACATGCAGTCAGGAATATAGCATGAGCTGAAGCAGAATGTGTTTCTCCACGTAGCTCTCTTAGTAAATTAATGCCTCCCTTTGTTTTTTCTTAAAGAGAATTGTTGGAACAAGTTGCTGAGTTTGAAAAATCAGAATTTACATCTTCAAGCAAAAAGGTAGAGTTTTATTTTAAAACATCATGATGAAATACCTTGTAGAGTTGGGAGTGATGTTAAAAATAAATACCTAGTGTTATCCCTCCATATTTTAAGAGGAGAAACAAAGTATTCAGTGTAGTCTTTAGAAGTCTTCAAAAACCAGCAGTTTACAATTTGTCACAAAACCTTGCACGGCATTGCCTTGACTATTTCTAGATTGGGGTTCTCCATACTCTAAACAGGCTTCCTAGGCTTCGTCCTAAAGTCAGCTAGAGCAGGCATCTGTTGGAGCATCTGCTCCTGGGTTTCCTTCCTCTGGGACCGGTGGTGAAATGGGCACAGGCGGATGTATGGCCAGGCTTTGTGGCAACATGAAGCTGAGAGGATCCCCCAGTATAGATATAGCTCTCCTTATCCTATACAGTTAACACTGAACCTTATTTGGTTTGTAACATAATTGTCTATTAATATAGATAGTATTTGAGTACTTATATATATATTTTGAACTGTGTACATTTTTTTTTGTCTTACAATGAATTATTTTTTTTTCCCTAACTCTTCTGTCTTCTGGTAATTGCAGTGTCAGTGGTCTTCTATTCATTTGCATTTTCTATTTGTGTGCAGTACTTCTCTTTAGTCAAAACTGAAGTATGTAATGTGACCGTGCATAATTTAAAGGCCAGATTACCAGTAAAAAAAGATAATCATTTACTTTCAAAAGAAAGCAAAAGTGATTGCAGATAGTTACTTTACTTTACAGCCTAAAAGAATGCATTTCTGCCTCTAAATAATTTTTATCCTTTTTTTTTTTTTTCCTACTCTTCAATCTTTATCACTACTTTAGCCCAGTGCAGATCTCATTAAGCCAAAATTGGCTCCATTAAATGAAGGTGGGTCAGAGCTGCTGAACAAGGTAAGAATTTGTCTCTTGATGCAGCTGTAGCTGTTGGACATGTTCAGGAAAACTGGGAAGCTGTACAGTAATATTTGTATATAGTATTCTTCACTATTCAGCAGTCAGTATAATTTACTTTAGAATATTTATTATCATTTAACTTTGCACTCCACTGTATCTTTTGTTTATTGTTTGGCTGTGGCCTCTAGCATTTATTGCAATATTAAACTTCCTTTTGCAAAGATAATTTTGGCCTTTTAAACTTTTTATTTTTCCATTTAATGACTAACACTATTAGGAACTAGCATTTAGCTGTATTTCATGAGGCTGTGCTTCCTACAAGGAATTAAATTATATAGCGGCCTGAAATAATTAGGTTATTGAGAATTTTCTATGTTACTGAAAGTCAGTCTTATTGTATAGATTCTTTTTTTCCTTGAATTTCTCCCCGAGAAACAAGAACTTAAGAAAAAAAACCATAAGATTTATTCATTTTGAAAATGGTTAATATCCCACTAGTTAAAGATGTTCATAATTGTGAAGCATGTTTTGATACTAGCAATATTTTTAATTATGAAGTGAGCTGCTTTGGCTGTTTAAAAATGTCTCACGTGTTACAATACATTTTTAAGCACTAAGAATCAGTTGAAGACTTGCATTTTCTGTCTTCCAGACTGCATTATTAACATGGCCTCTCCAGAACTGTCTTGGACATGATTGTTTTTACCTTTCAAGATAATCAAAATATTCATACTTCTATTTTACTTGTAGATCAGTGTAATTATCTCTTAAAAGTAAATTCAATGCCAATTTCAAAACAGTTTTAAATATGTTTGTGAGGTATTATGAGTTTTTATGTGCAGTTATACTGTAATTTATGTATTTAAGGAAACTGAAATTCCTTACTCGCTGAAGCAGAAGATGCAGTAATTTGTACGTTGTGCTTGTGAAGAAATCTGTAATCCTTATCTACAAGACCATCTTTATAAACATTTACAAGCTTTCATGCTTTCTTGAATTATGAGGCTTATTTTCTCTTTTCTTACAAATATCTGGGATACTGAAAATTGCCCAAGAGTGTTTACAAGTGAACTGTTTCTTGTTATTTACCCAAAGGAAATTGCTAGACTTCAAGAAGAAAATGAAAAACTGAAGAACAGACTCAAGACAATAGAAACTCAGGTAAACGCACCGTGAGCTTGGATACTTAGTCTTACCTGGATTGACTAACATTATCATTGTTATTATTGTTATGTTTTCAATTAAAATATGCTTATGAGTGATGTGAGGATTTTTTGATTGTTTATTTTTCAGGCTACAAGTGCACTAGATGAAAAGGTGAAACTAGAGAAGTCACTAAAAGATTTACAGATGATCCAGGGAGATCAAAAGGTAAACGTGATTGTCAAGGTTCTTTCTTTCTGCAGTATTTAGCACCAGTATGCCATAAATTGGTCTGCATGGTATGTTTTTCTTTCTGGCAGATAAGAATGTTCAGTTTAGTGTTGTGTTCCTGCTGACATTGTCATATTGCTGTGGTCTGTCAGTCAGCAGATAACCCAGTGAATTTTATGACATTTTAGTGTCACATAGACCATGATAAGATACTATCAAAGATAGTATCTTTCAAAGTATCAAAGATAGTATCTTATCAATAGATACTATCTATTCTAGAGTTCATATTTTTCAAGGGCAGTATTTATTTTTTATTGAAAAATATAAATGTACTATTACTACAATGTACTGTTAAAATTGGCTCACCAGGTATTTTTACTACACGACGTCCTTAATCTTTTCTGTAAATTTTGGATTCAAACATGATTGTTACTCCAAAAAAAAATAGAAGCTGGTGGTTCTGTAGACTGATGTAGGAAAATCTGTTCATGTCATTTTAGTACTTTTCTTTAAGCTTGTAGCTATTTCTTTTTTAATAAAAAATTCTCTCATTTTTAAATTTTTGTCTTTTAAAAAAAAACCTTTAATTCAAACTGTAATCAAAAGTGGAACACTATAATATCATTCTTTTGAGAAACTAATTATTTTTAATTCCTGTGGTATTTGCATGTTTGAAGCCAGCATTAAGACTCACTATTTCCATTTCAATTTTCATGTTTTAATCATGTTTTCTTTTTATTTTGCTGTCTAAATGGGGGTTTATGGTAGGTACTTGTCTTTCTTTTCTAATTTTATATAGTAACTTTCAGAATCTGTATTTAGTACTCTACTTCTTAGTAGGAATTTTGTCAGTCATGGTGAATATTTTCATTAGTAATTTAGGGTCTAATAAATACAAGTTTTTAATATTAAAGAACTTTATTAAATCCTCGATGGTAGTGTTTGTACTTGTGTACAAAAAAAAGTGTTTGAGAGATTGGAACAAAATGCCCTCCTTCTTTTGTGGTTAAAAAATGAAGTCATATTTAAAATGTGTTAATTAATGGTTTTTAAAGCTGCAAGGATATTTCTTCAGTATTTTTAATGTGTAGAATTTCCTTATTTGAGCAGGAAGGTTGGACTAGATGATCTCTAGAGGTCCCTTCCAACCTTAAATATTCTGTGATTCTGTGATATTTAGTTAAAGCACTTTTAGTTTGTGCTTTACTTTTATTGTCATAAAAGTTATAAGAAATGCAAAGAGCTATATTTTAACTGACACTTAAAATGTTTCTTCTTATGAAGGGTGATGTAAACCAGGATATAACTGAACTGGAAAATAAAGTGGCAGCTTTGAAATGTCAGTTTGAGAAGACCCTGAATGACTCTACTGCAAATCAAAAATCGTTGGAAGAAAACTTGGTCACAACAAAGCATGACTTGCTTAAGGTTCAAGACCAACTATCCACAGCTGAAAAGGTCAGCTCTTTTTGTAATGGCTCCGTGCTCACAGGATTGGGAATTGTAAAAAGCACGTACTAGACAGCAAGACTAGAAGATTACTAGGATCACAGTGGTGCCAGTATATTTTTGTTTGAGGAAAAACATGATTCTGTGAAAAATAGAAAATATTCAGCTATATAATATAAACTATATATTAGTATTTACAGCATATAACTAGGTGAATGCTTAAATATTGCCCATTCATATGCATATAATTGTGGGAATGCAAACTGTCCTCCCAATCTTCAGAAGATTTTCGGCCTGACTTTCTTTGGAAAATAAAGCTTTATCTTTCCGTCTTTCTCTCCTGGTAATAACATTTTAATCTGTTAGTTGACTTCAGATAAATTTCAATAGTCAACAGTTATTCACTGAATAACTGAACAGTTAGAGAAGGTGGTGGTCTGAAACATAAGGAGGAAAGATGTTGCCTTTAAAAGGCATATGACTCTAGTTCTAGTATCTCAGTAAGTAACGTGGTGGTGTCGTTGCTGTGTAGGAGTTAGAGAAGAAGTTTCAGCAAACAGCTGCCTACCGCAACATGAAAGAGATTCTCATGAAGAAGAATGAGCAGATAAAGGAGCTACGCAGAAAGCTTTCCAAGTACGTGGTGCTGTTCTCTTCAAGTAAGATGCGTGCTCCACTTCTGTTGTGCATCAGCATTTGTAATCTAGAATTAATAATAATTTGAATCTAAAATGGACTAGAATATCCTTTAAAAAGACCTATTACAAAGCTATTTCCTGACTTTTGATGGGCCAGTCCTTTTAATGGGTGCTTGGTGGCTAAGACTGAAGTGTGCAAAGCAGCTATTGCCTATCAAATAATGAGAATACGTGGTACCTTGAAAGGAAATTCAGTAACAGAATGCAGAATTACCTGCTGCTTTAGCATCTCTTATATCTTATATCTTATTTCTTACACGTTTATTTACAAGAGTGAATACCCAGTATGTAAGCAGGGTTAGAAATGTACTGAGTGATGGAGATACCCTCCCTGGCCCTCGTATTAGGTGGAAGGCCACTGTTTTATAAATGGGAAGTGATCTTTGGCAGCACTGATTCCTTGGAGCTGCACTACGAGAGGGCAGAGGTGGAAATTCAAACTACTGTTCAAGCTTTTCTGTCAGTGTTTTGGGATTTGTGAGTTCATTCCCTCATTCTACTGTTTTGTAAACTGCCAACTGCAAAAGGAGAAAATAGTCTATATATATTTTTATATGTGTGTGTGTGTTTGGGGTGTGTGTGTGTGTGTGTGTGTATATATAGATAGATAGAGATGTATAGTTTAGAGTATAGTTCTGTTTATATATAGTTTAGACTATATATTTTATATATTTATATTAGACTATATACGTCTATGCCCTGAGTCATATAGTGAATGTCAACATGAACATACCACAGACATGCATTACTTAGTTTGTTTCTACAGAAAAAATAAACCCATCTTTGTTTTTCTACTGCTCTGATTTTATTTTCTTTCTTTATCCTCAGATATGAGCCAGAGGACTGAAATACAGAGAACATCTGAACTATCAGAAGCTGCAGTAGAAAGAAAATGTAGATTTCATGTTGTTATTTTTTCTTATTTTAGTTTTGATTTGTTCACTTTCTGCTTTTAGTGCTTAGAATCCCTTTTTATTAATACTGCCAAGGTGCTGAAACATCTACCTTCTTCTTAACGTCATGGATGTCATCTCTGTAGTTATGTGTTTAAATCGTTAACTTCACACACTGCCTGAGAAATAGCAAACTGCAGTTTATTGAAGAACTGACACAATTCTTTACAAAGAATGTTTATTTTTATTAAGAAAATTTTTAAAAATATATATATAAAATAAGCATTAGTTTTTCTTAGGTGTCTCTGTGGTGAAAACAGCAAATACTACGTTCATTTGCATAGCCATGAGGTGATGTTATCCGTGGGAATTACATCAGTGGAGACGAGACCAGGAGGGGAGGGGTGGGGGAAAAAAACACTAATTCTGTAAGACTTGCTCTGGATGTCTGACCCCTCAGCAAAATTTGATCAGTATATACAGTATACACAGTAACCTCAGTAGCTGATCAACGTGAGCTGAGGGATTGGACATGCAGAGTCCTGTACTACACAATTGGTGTGAGTCTGGCTCTTAAATAAAGCCATTAATTGCAGTTATGCTGTTGCCCCTGGGTTTAATTGAAACAAATATGAACACTGCGATGTTGATTCTTTCCAATATCCCTAATTTAAGATGGCAATGTAAAAAAGCCTATGTAAGTTGCTAATGAAGAACTTACTTATTTTAGATGTTTTCACCTCTTTTCTAATTGCAGCCTCGCTGAAAAGAGGGGTGGTTTTTCCTTTTTTTTTCCTTTTTTTTTTTCCCCTCTCACATTTCAAATGAAATCCTCTGCCCTGGATTCATCTGGCAGCCTGTTTATAGTGCTTTTTACTTGTTCATCTTTCCCTGTTGAGATATATATGTTGTATATTGCTCAAAATAAACCATTATGTTTTCAAAAAAACCTGTAGAGCTGTTTCTTTATAGGAACACTTTATATAGCTGTTTTCTTAAATGTGTAGGAAAGAGGCAGCTTAATAAAGGATATTACTAAAAATACAGATGTGAAGGCTACAAACTCATGGCCAGCTGTGAACGAGCAACCCCGGGGCTGGGCTGGGAGAGGTTGTGTGTGGGGCAGGGGCCTCTGTCTGTGGAGCTCCTTGGCACCCTCTTTGCTCCCCCTCTCTAAAGGGCAGAGCCCTTAAAACTGTTATATTTTCTGTGGGCTGGGGTTGTTTTCTTTGCTCACTGGTTAAACAGGATTGAGCTGGATAAAACCCTGTGTCTGCAGCACCTTCTTCCTGCAGCAGCCTGAGAGCAGGGCTTGGTAGGATTACAGCTCCCCGGGCAGCATTAGGTTGCGTTCATGAAAAGTGACTCGGTTGGTTTGTTCGGTCTCTTGTCCGGTCCCATAAATACCATGTTCTGAACAGAGAGCTTTCTGGCCTGCGTGTCCTCAGCGTCACTGCGTTGCTGTGAACGGGACTCCTTGCTTGCGTGCATGTTGTGTTTTCCTTTGTAATGGAACTCATTTTAAGATGAGGTGCTGAGAGAGACAGCAAAGCTCGTGATTTCTGCTACTTTTATGACAAATCCGTGGCTGCTGGGCGCTGAGGCGGTGTTCAGCGAGGCAGTACCGCTTAGGGCTCAGCCGGGCAAGTTGGTCACAGAACGTGCAATTACAGACCTTATTATCACACCTGTGAGCCCCACCATGAGCTGTGACACAGGCTGCCAGGGCCGAGAACGTGAGGGGAGTGTGATGCTCTCCCCGGTTGGCACTGCTACCTAGTTATGGAGAACGTGTTTTAATGGAGCTCGTGATAAATACGTGTCGTCTCTCCACCTCTTGGGAAAGACCCGCGGCATTGCACGATAGCAGCTCTCCTTTTGTTGAGACTGGTATCGTGCTTTGGAGGTAGAGACGACATTTCTGATGACTCTCTTGATCACGTGTGATCTTAAAACTGCATTTTGCTGAGGGGTAAAGTCGAGCAGGATCTTTGGTCATCACTGGAAGCTCAAACAAGCACCTCCCGTTTCTTCCACTTGAGCTGCCAGCTCCCTAGTTATGTCCAGAGGGAACATTGCTCCGAACCTGGCTGATCTGCAGGAATCCAGTCTCTTTCAAGCGCTTGTTCTTGCTTGCAGAGTGAAGCAGATTTTCCTGCAGGACTCAGTTGAGACAGCTTCAGCTTCACCAGTATTGACAGGGGCAGCCAAAAAACATCCCTCGCTGTAACTACTACTGGAATTCAGCAGTTGGTCATTAATAGGTTGGTGCTACTACCTTCTTAATGACACAGTACATTCCCTAATGCTCTTTAACTATTCAGTCTGCTTTTCGCTTACAAATAATTAGCCACCCGATCCATAACCCTTATAAACCACAGTTGCTTCTCTTCCATTTGATAGACCTATGTAAAGTTAGGTGGAATTTGGACATTTCCCATGTTCTGTTCTGTTTGGCCCGTTCCAACCCACCGCTAGCCCGGGCTCTGGGAGGGCTGCTGGTGAGAGCAGAGCAGCCCAGAACCCTCCCCGAAGAGCTGGCCTCCAGTTCCAAGTCGGGGTGAATTTCAGGGGATTCTCCGAGCTCTACTGGGTGCATCTCTGTGGAAGGAGCACCCTAAAAAGGACCATAACTCAAAAATGGCCAGAGTGGCAGTGCTTAAGAAAGCCAAGGAGAGTGAAAAGGGAGCTCCTTCCAAGCATGTTTTCTTAGGGATAAGGCATCCATAAGGATGCCTTTCATTACTAGTTGATCACTGGATCTAGCGGTAGTGCAGAACCGTTTCAGGGCTGCTAAGGGGCTGAATATGAGAGTTCAGAGTCCAGCCCTCAGGGGCATCCTCTGCAGTCTGGAACCAAGCAACGAGCTAGACGGAGTAACAGCATTCCCGCAATAGCTGCCAAAAACTGTTGGAAGGAGAAGCCAGACTCTCCAATGACACGTTGGAGCCATCACCCTACTGCTGTCATGGCCCAGGCTTATCTAAGGTCCAGAAATCCATCCAGTTCTGTCTCCTGAAGTAAAAAAATTCGGAGTTTAGAGCAGTAGCTGGGAGATGCATGAGTGTGGCAATGCGCTCAGGATTTTCAGGGGGTGCCTTCACCTTCCCGTCCTGCTTCAGGGAGAAATGGGATTTCCTGCTTCGGATACCTACTTCTGGTTAGCTTTACGCAGAGCATCTCTCATTCTGTCCTGTCCTTCCCTGGGCAGCCATGGACAAGATGAATCCCCAGTCCTTCCCCCTGCTCTCCCAGCCCCACGCTCTAGAATTTGGTAGGTAAAGCAAGGGAAAATTTATTCTTAATCCGCATTTAAAATGACCAGTGTAATGATCAAGGGTCCTTGTGTCTGTGATCTTCTGTCATTTGATAACCCTATGTAAAGACAATTGGAATTTGGACATTTCCCACATTCATTTCCCTCATTCCATCTCTTTACGGCTTATCTTGGTCCCTCCATGTGAAGCCCAATTCTTACCCAACCCAGAGGAAGTGAAACTCTTCAAGGAGATGACAGATAGAAACCCTCCATGGCATCAGGAGCAGTGTTATCTGAGGGGGTGGGTGGAAAGTCTTACAGCCGGGATCACTGGGTATTGGATGTTTAAATACCCTTAAGTGCATCTCAGAGTACATCTCTTAAGGTGGATGACACTGATGACAAGCACTGGGCTAGGTGCCTGCCTGCATGGTGGCCTTTAAAAAAAAAAAAAAATGATAGCAATTTATGATCCAGGTTGTCCATAAGGCTGTCATAAATCGAGGGCGAGAGATAGACAGTGATTCACTTCACTGCCCCTGAACTTCCCGATGTGACCCGAGCTGCTCCAGGCTCAGCGCTCCTCCCTGCCTGCAGCCTCCCCACTCCATTAGTAAGCTAGTGTGAAAGGTAACGGGCAGGAGGTATAGGGCCAGGGCAATGTTTAACTTGATTACGCTCATCAGTGGTAATAATCTATTCACACAGAAGCAGGACCATCACCCCAAGTGCGAGCTGTGGGATATGTATTTTTAAAGCTTTCCTGTCCGTGACTTATTAAATGCTATAAGCCATTTTTAAATAACGTTTTTAAATGAATTTGACAGGTAATGATGTGTATCAAACTTAATAATGAAACTTTGCCGAACTTTTCATGATGTGGGACAGTTAACTGTAGGTCTGGCTGCCTTGTGATGCTACCTGAGCTGAGTCTCTCTCACAAAGACAGACCTGAAAGGTGCCAATCCTGCCCTGAAAGGGGCCATAATTAGTCAGACTTGGGAAGGAAGCTGAGTCCTGGGCTCATTAAGCCCCTTTTGTTGTCTCCTTTCCCGAGAGACCCGTCTGCAGTGGTTGGTGTCAAACTGTGCCTTGGCAGGGGCCCAAGCACACCAGGGTGGCATCCGGATTTGACATCCCAGTGCACATTCCAGCAGCCCAAGGGCCTTGGCGGCCTTTGCGGATGTGCCTTCCCTGAAACTTAAACACATTTTGAGAGAGCAACCCCTCGGGAAGCCCATGCGCGGCCCTAGGCCTGTGCGTGAGGGTAAGCGGGGCGAGGCAGGCTCACCTGCAGCCTCCCTGAGCTCCACACGGACACGTGTGGATACACGTGGCACACGGAGCCCCGGTGTTCCTGAAGGCTCCAGCGCAGGTGCTGGCTCCAGGCTGAAGCGGGCTGGGGTAGACGGGTGACGGGGCTGTTGTTATAGGGCTGTTGGGGGTACGGGGTGGGCTCCTGGGATGAACCTGGCTGCACCAGAACCGGCTGCGTCGGGGTGCCTGAGGAGCAGGATAGGGCAAGGGGTGTGCAAACCGCCAGCCAGCTCTGACCCCTGCTAAACTCGGTCCTAATGGGGTGGAAACCTCCTCTTTCAGTCACCAAGCCCAAGCCGATGCCTCGTAGATAGAGACAGAAACAGACAGAATTCATAGAAATGCATCTCCTAGAGAAAAGTACTCCGTGGAGAAGGATCTTCTGGTTTCCAAACCTGTCTCCTTCCAGCCTCAAGCGAGCGTGTGAGCGGAGCACAATCCCTGGGCTCACATCCTTCCCAGAAATGCCACTCAGACCCCAAGCAGCTGTTGGTACCAACTTTATAGTTCTGTGCGTGCGTTCCTATAATCTATTTACCAGCATTCCTGCTGCAGTGTGCGCCTGTTAATAAGATTAGCAATTAAAAGGCTTGATAGGAGCTGGCGAGCGTCCCTGCTCGCCCTCTCTCCTCCCCTCGCGGCGGGGCGGCCGTGCCGCTGCTCGGGCGCGCGGAGCACCTGCGCCCGGCCCGGAGGCAGCCGGCGCCGCGTTCCCAACATGGAGAAGTCCCGGCCGCTGTGGGACAACCCCCTGCAGTTCGTCTTCGCCTGCATTTCCTACGCCGTGGGGCTGGGGAACGTGTGGAGGTTCCCCTACCTGTGTCAGATGTACGGAGGAGGTAAGTGGGGCTGCTGTTGTTGCCACCCTCGAGGCACGGGGTCTGTGGCGAGCGTCACCCCCACGGCCTGTTGTGCGTGGGGCAACAGCCGGGCACCCACGGGCGCGGGCCGGGGGGTCCCATCCGCGGCTGTAGGGGCTACCCCGCCACGCGGTGCCAGGCAGGGCCAGCAGTGGCCACCAGCGCCTCCCCGCTTGCGTCGCTGGTTTGTCACGTCCCTCAGCTCGAGGTGTGTGGGTGCCAGCCGCCCCATCGCAGCAGCACCCGCCCGCTGGAAGAGCCGTGAGACTGTGGGAGGAACCGCTTGCCAGAGGGCTGGAGGTGCGTGGGGTGCAGGTCCATGTGGCACCGAGCTATTGCCTTCCTCCTCCTGCTGAAGCGCTCTGACGGCATCAGAAACTGCCTCAGGCCATGTCTAGGTTCACATATGGTGACTTGAACATATATCAAGGAGAAGGGCAGAGGTTTTCAATGATTTAATCAAAAGATTAGTCATAGCCATTCAAGCTGCTGTCCCGAACGTATCTCTTTGACACAAAACCTCCTCTTAGAAGGAGATCTTGGCTACAAATCTGCCTCGAAGTTGGCTGCGACTCCGTAATCAACAGGCATTCCTCAGCAAAAGCCTCACAGGAAGTTTTGAACGTGGGGATTAGACGGGTTTGGGCTCCAAAAGTGCTCAGTGAAAGGCTCCCTGTCTCCCCTGTCCCAACTGCAGAAAGAAGATGTCTGTACTGAGTGCCTGCCACAGATGTTCTTTCTTAGAAATCAGATCAGGCAATTAGGTATCGGTTAATTAGGTTAATTAAACGTGTGTATATATCTTCTAGCGCACAGCCATCATTGGCTAATGTGCACCTTTCCAAGAAGGCTTATCAGGAGCTCCCCCAACCCTCTCAGAGTTACTCGGCTTTCTGCGCTGCTGGTTTCAGGGGTGCTGGATCAGCCTCCGCCTCGGTTCCTCCTTGCTCCTTTGCTCCTCCTTTCGGGAATATCTGGGTGCTTTCTGCTTGTGTGGTGCGGTGGGCACTGGCTTGTGGTTTGTCCTTAGGGCCACGCGTGGTCGGGATGAGCGGGTGCTGTGCGGCCGGCGCGGGGCCGGCGCCGCATCAGAGCCGCCCGCGGGACCCGCTCCAAGATCCCGCGGGACGAACCGGCTGCAGCGCAGCAGGAACGGGGCGCTGCCCGGCAGGAGCCGCTGCCCGGCGGGAGCCGCTGCCCGGCGGGAGCCGCGGCGGGCGTTTCGGGGAGCCCGAGTGACAGTGAGAGCTGCAGGGGTATCTCCTGCAGATGCTTCCGAGGGTAAAGGCGTCACGTCTCATCCTGAGCCCTAGCACACGGCCTACAGCGTAGACGTGTCTGCATGCGGCCATCAGCAGGACACTAGTTCACTGCCAGTCGTTTTGTCGTGGCAGACAGCCGGAAAGCCAAACACTTGGGTTTTGGGGTTTTTTTTGCATTGCATTTTCCACCATATTCTCCTTAGGAGGCCTTATTAGCAGCGTTGATGGTGCGAACTCTCTGAATGCAGCCCGAAATGATTGCCAAGCAAACATGATTACCACAAAAGGAAAGGTGGTCGAACCGCGGCAGTTCCTGGAATTGCAGACCCGAGGGTCCGCTTTGCTTTCCTGTTACCTTGCTAAGCCCTCAGGGAAACAAAGCAAAACAAAAGCAGTTAGTGGCTTTGCCGGGGTCTGCCAAAGCGGCGCTGACAAGACACAGTTCCGGGGAGCTGGTGACAGGCGCCGGGCGGCCAGGAGGGCAGCGGCTCCCGGCAGCAGGGAGCAGGGCCCGAGCGCAGCAAGCGGAGCAGGGCTGCAGGGCCACCAAATCCCCGCAGGCGAAGCCGCCTTTCCCGAGGGGGTTGCCGCATCCGCAGCGGCTGCACGGCAGAACTGAATCCCTTTCCAGAAGGAGGGTTCGGCCACTCGGGGCGGAGGTGCCCGGGAGGGCGCCGGGCCGGCTCCCAGGACGCTCCCGCTCCGCGTAGGAAGTTACCTAACGGGCAAACAAAGGGGCCGTTAACGAAGCCGAAGCGGCGGGGAGGAAATTAATTCCCAGAATAAACCGGCTTACTCCCCGTGTGCGCTCCCAGCGCTCGGCCTCGGCGCATTCCCGCTGCGAGGAATGTTAATGCCGCCGATTAGGACCCAAAGAAGAGGTGCTTACGTAAAGGTTTTTGGCGCGCTGTGAAAGGGAAGCGGGAAAAGCCCCCGCAAAATCCCAGCTTTCGGCCTTTTCCAGGCCCAGTCGAGGTGCACCCAGTCGAGGACAGGGAAATTTTCCCTTTCCCGCAGAAGCAACCCAAGGAAGCTGGGGCAAACCCGACACAAGGAGCAGGCCGTGTCCCTTCCCCTGCTTCGGCCCTCGCGGGTCTCTCCAAGAGCCGTGGCAGATATCCGCACATCCCCTTGCGCTCGCTCTTGGCAAGTTGCTGGTTTTCCGCCAGGGAAAGCTTTCCGCGCAGTACATGTTCCCCCCGGGGCTCTTTCCTTGCTGGTCCTTCCCAGGCGGTGCCCGGCGGCGGGTTAGCCTTTAACAGCGCCGGCCGTGCACATTGCTCGCCCAGCTCCCCGCAGCCCCGCGCGCCGCCCCGGCACATTTTAACACGGCAAATCCTGGCGCTGCCAAGGGCCACCCCAGCCACCAGGGCACCGCACCGCCCGTCTGCTCTGCACAAGCACCGGGAATCTGGGGGGAAAAACAAGGAAGCCTCGCCGTGTCTCAAGGGCATGAGACGTCCCTCGGGGTCTCGCTGTGTCCGGGCTGGCACGGGGAGCCCCAGCCTGGTTTGGGGACGGGGTCTCCGCGGGCTGGGGGGCGCGGGTTGCTGAGCGGCCCCTCGGCTTTGTCTCGCAGGCGGCTTCCTCATCCCCTACTTCATCATGCTCGTCGTGGAGGGCATGCCGCTGCTCTACCTGGAGCTGGCCGTGGGGCAGCGCATGCGGCGCGGCAGTATCGGCGCCTGGAAGATGATCAGCCCCTACCTCTGCGGGGTCGGTACGTCCAGGTCCATGTCCAGGTCCATGTCCAGGTCCATGTCCCCGGGCGAGGGGACGCTTTGCTGCTCGGGGGAGGAAGCTCGTGGGGCCGATGGGCTCTGCCTGCTCTGAGCTGCGTCAGCGGGTCCTTGCGTGGCCCACGTCATCTCCAGTTTGTGCACGCAATGAATAAGTAAATACCCAAATAAATGAAACTCAAGCCTCGGGGGGGATGTGCAACATCCAATTCAGGATAGTCCCAAAGGAAGAAGGCATTTTGGCAGTAGGAAGGTGCCCCGTGCACCGGAGCTGGCCGGGGTCCTCTCCATCTGGGCTGGCGGAGCTTTAATCCCTCGGGAACCCACGGGGGCAGCTGGTGGCTGGGGGCAGCGAGGCGAGCGCCTCTCTCCTGGCTGCAGGCGTCGCCAGCGTCGTCGTGTCCTTCTTCCTCTCCATGTACTACAACGTCATCAACGCCTGGGCCTTCTGGTACCTCTTCCACTCCTTCCAGGTGGGTGGGTGGGCGGCTCCCGCGGGACAGGGTTGGCCGATCCTAGGGAGAGGGGCCACCCTGGGAGAGAAGGTCAACCCTGGCGGGAGAGCATCCGTCCTGGGAGGGAGAGGGGTCGCTCCTGGGGGAGGAGGTCAGCGGTCCCGGGAAGAGGGTCATTGCCTGGGGAGAGGGTCCTGGGGAGGAAGGGTTATCCTTGAAGGAGAGGGCCGGCAGACCAGTGGGAGAGGGTGGGCTGTCCAAGAGGGAGAGGGCTCTTCCCGGGGCAGAGGGTCCAACCCACGAGAGGACTGAGAGTCCTGGGGGAGAGGGTTGGACTGGGGGAATGAGGGAGCAGCCCCAAGCCCCACGCCAGGGCAGAGGGTTCGGCCACCTCAGGGCAGGGGGTGGCTGTGGGGCAGAGGGTGGCCCTGGGTCAGAGGGCGGCCGTGGGTCAGAGGGTGGCCGTGGGGCAGAGGGTGGGCCCCGGGAGGGCCGCCCGGGCCGGGTTAAGGCAGCGGCCCCGTCCCGCCGCGCCGCGCGTGCCCAGGACCCGCTGCCCTGGGCCAGCTGCCCGCTGAACGGCAACCGCACGGGCGACGAGGCGGAGTGCGCGCGGACGTCGCCCACGCAGTACTTCTGGTACCGGCGCACGCTCAACATCGCGCCCTCGCTCGAGGCCGCCGGCGCGCTGCAGTGGGAGCAGGCGCTGTGCCTCACGCTCGCCTGGCTCCTCGTCTACCTCTGCATCCTGCGCGGCACCGAGTCCACCGGCAAGGTGAGCCGGCAGGGCCCGGCCTCTGCCCGAGCCGGCGGGACGCAGGCGGGAGCTGCGCGCCGGATGAGCCGCTTTCCCGTCTCGGGGGCTCTTCCTCTGCTGGGAAGTGGTGCAAATCCGTCTAAGTGGATGGGTATAAGTTGAAACACAGGCAGCTCCATCTGCGTGTGAGGAAGAGCTTCTTCCCTGTGAGGGTGACAGAGCCCTGGCACAGGCTGCCCAGGGAGGCTGTGGAGTCTCCTTCTCTGGAGATCTTCCCAACCCGCCTGGATGGCGCCCTGTGCCCCGTGCTCTGGGTGTCCCTGCTGGAGCAGGGCTTGGATAGATGATCTCTGGAGGTCCCTTCCAACCTCAGCCATTCTGTGAAATCCAGGAGCTGTCTTCTCTGGTCTGACCCTCTTCTCATTAGCTTGGTAGAGCAGGGGGGGAAAACCCGTTGAGGTCAATGCAAAGGGGTGTCAACCAGATTCCCCCTTTTCTAGCATGTGTGAGCATCTCACATGCAGAACAAAAATTCAGGTTCAAAGTCAGGAGTGTGATCAAAGCTAAACGATTCTGCTTTTCTACCCTTCTAGCTGGGTCACAGCCAGTTGGAGCCTCTTCTGCACTTGAAATACTTTCTTTTCCTTCCAATTTGATTTGGGCCACTTACCGAGGAGCTCTGCTTCACTTTTGCTCTGAACAGATGGTGAGACTCAACTGGTTATTTCTTCTCAGGCAGCTTCAAACCAATTTTCCTCCACCAGATGCTGCATAACATAGGTAGTAAACAAATATTTTGAACAAATGTTCAAAGTTACTATTTTTCAACTCAAGTACACGATTCTGGGAGCTTTATCAATATCAATATCAATATCAGTATCAATAAATTTTGTTTCTCTAGAACTGGAATCTAAATTTAAACCACAGAATCATAGAATCCTTAAGCTTGGAAGGGACCTCTGGAGGTCATCTAGCCCAACCCCACTGCACCCACAGGGTCACCTAGAGCATGTGAAAACTGAAATCTTAAATTCACTAAAAATAATCATTTAAAGGTTAGTGTAAGATAACAAACAGAATAACGCTAATGTTTCAGGTGAAGTGAATGAGAACAGAAAGCTACAGGCAGAAGACACGTAGCCAGAGATGCTCTTTGCATTCTTCATCCATGTACGGTCCGACAGCCTCTTCAGTGTCCCCTTCCTTTCCGCAGGTCGTTTACGTGACCGCCTCCCTGCCCTACTGCGTTCTTATCATATACCTGATACGAGGGCTAACGCTCCACGGCGCTGTCAACGGGCTCATTTACATGTTTACACCAAAGGTAAGGAAAAAAACCGTAACAAAACGAGAGCACCTCCCGAATGCCCGGGCCCTTTGGATGAAGCCGGAGCGCGGCAGGGCGGCGCGGGCTTCACGGGCGCCTTTGCAGCTGGAGCAGCTGGCGAACCCCAAGGCGTGGATCAGCGCGGCCACGCAGATCTTCTTCTCGCTGGGCCTGGGCTTCGGCAGCCTCATCGCCTTCGCCAGCTACAACGAGCCGAGCAACAACTGCGAGCGGCACGCCGTCGTCGTCTCGCTCATCAACAGCGCCACCTCCATCTTCGCCAGCATCGTCACCTTCTCCATCTACGGCTTCAAGGCCACCTTCAACTACGAGAGCTGCATGAGCAAGTAAGAGCCGGCGCTTACGGCACCTTCCTTGCCCGCTCCGGGAGCTGCTGCCAGATAGGCTGGGCAAGGGCAGCTGCTTGGGAGACGCTGCCGCCACGCACGGAGAGACGCGACGTGGCCTTGCCTCTCCGCAGGGTGATCCTGCTGCTGACGAACGCCTTTGACCTGGAGGAAGGCTCCTTGACGGCGGACAACCTGGGCGCCGTGCAGGGCCACCTGCAGGCCGCGCACCCGCAGCGCTACGCGGAGCTGCAGCCGCAGCTCAAGAACTGCAGCCTGGAGGCGGAGCTGGACACGGTGAGGGGCGCCGGCCGGCCCCACGCCGCGGAGGGACCCCGGGGGGCCGGCCCCAAGCTGCCGTGTGCCCAGGGCAGCTCAGCGGCTGGGATCAGATCCCGCAGATCCCGCAGATCCCGCATGGGTTTGGGGCCCGAAGATCTGTGTGTGCTGCTGTGCAAGCACCAGCAGGGCACGCTTGCGTTGCTGTGATGGAGGATCAGCCTCCTAGGTCCCTGTTCAAGCTGAGGAAAAGCTCACCCCTAAACAGCCCTGCTGAAAGCATTAGAGCTCCTTGATGAGCAGGACCCTAGTCAACAGGAGGGGAAAAAAAAAGTAGCCTTGATTTTGCTGAAACTGTCGGCTATTAATGCCCTCCTGAGCACAAATACTGCAATAAGGAAGAGAGATCAAAATCTCCCCAACTAAAAGGGACTGAAGTTGGGAGGAATTTCAGTCTCCCCTGCAGAAATGATTCCTTACCCTAAAACCATGGGAGACTGAGGGAAGGGCTGCCCCTGACTCTCCCCCTCGATCTCTTCCCTTGCTGCCAGGCTGTCCAGGGGACGGGACTCGCCTTCATAGTCTACTCTGAGGCAATCAAAAACATGGAGGTGCCGCAGCTCTACTCGGTGCTCTACTTCATCATGCTCCTCATGCTGGGCATAGGCAGCATGCTGGGCAACACGGCCGCCATCCTCACGCCGCTCACCGACAGCAAGTTCATCGCCAGCCACCTCTCCAAGGAGGTGGTCTCAGGTGAGCAGACGCCACGCACGGTGAGAACGTGCACAGCGAAGCTCTGGTGTCCCACCGTGTTTGAGGGTCCCGCTTCGTCCTCCAGAGGAGCAGGGATCATGAGATCTGCTGCCACAAGTGCTTGCCTGCTCTGGGGAAACATCTGTAACAGGAGCAAACCAGGTTGTGTTTGCTGCCACGTGGCTAAGTACAGCAACACAGGGCAGATGCTTTAGGGAGGAATATGCCCATGCACCAGGACAGGCTGGGGGCTGGTCTGGGTTTGACAGAAGGACCTGTGGGTCCTGGTAGAGAACAGACTGACCGTGAGGCAGCAGTGTGCCCACCTGGCCAAGATCAATGGGATCCCGGCCTGCATCAGGAGGATGTTGCCAGCAGGTCAAGGGAGGGGATCCTGCCCCTCGGCTCAGCTCTGGTGAGGTCCCACCTGGAGTACTGGGTGCAGTTCTGGGATCCCCAGTATAAGAGGGACACAGAGCTACTGGAGAGAGTTCATCATAGGGCTAGGATGGCTATCAGGGGACTGGAGCATCTCTCTTATGAGGAAAGACTGGGAAAGATGGGCCTCCTCAGCCTGCAGAAAGGAGGGCTGGGGCAGAACTTACCCGTGTGCACCAATATCTGAAGGGAAGGGGTCAACATGCTGGGGCCAGACAGTTTTCAGGGGTGCCCAGCAACAGGACAAGATGCAGCGGCCACAATCTGAAGCACAGGAAGGAAAAACTTTAGTGTGAGAGTGACAGAGCACAGGACCAGGTTGCCCAGAGGCTGCAGAGTCTCCTCTCTGAAGATGTAAGAACCTGCCTGGAGGTGACCCTGTGCCAGGTGCTCTGGGTGTCCCTGCTTTGCAGGGGCCGGGCTAGATGATCTCCGGAGGTTCTTTCCACCCTCAACCATTCTGTGATTTACGGGGTACGTCTCAAGCTCTGCCCCCAGTGCTCACAGAGCTACCCAGGGAAGCACCACGCAGAGCAGGCATGTTCTACAAGTGGCCGTGAGGGAGATGCGAGACCTTGCAAGGCTTCGGGGCGCCAGGTCCATGCAATGCCAGCCCCTAATGCAGCGCTGCTCCAAAGGGCCTTCCTGCAGCCCGGCTGCTCTGTGGCAGTCGTCACGGCAGTAGCTTCAGTAACAACCCTACTGACCTGCGGGAAAGCCGTAGGAGTCCCGCTATCCTTGAGTCCCAGCAAGGCACGACGTTACCCGGGTGCCACGAGAGCCCCTCTGTGCTATCCGTGCAGGTCTCGTGTGTTTCATCAACTGCATCATTGGCCTGATTTTCACCATGGAGGCTGGGAATTACTGGTTTGACATATTCAACGACTACGCGGCCACCCTCTCGCTGCTGCTCATCGTGCTGGTGGAGACCATCGCTGTGTGCTACGTTTACGGGATAAGAAGGTAGGAGCCGGAAAGCCCGCTTCTGTACAGCGTGACGGTGAGCAGGAGAGGAGGGTTGCGACCATAGCCAAGCTAGACAGCAGCAGGAGTAAAAATACCACCTTGCAGTCCTTTCTTTTCCCGTTTTTCCTGACACTCTGGAAGCCCCAAAGGGGCGCTACCGCCTGCGATCTTAGTTTAGGGATCACCTGTCCTTGCACAAGGGGAAAGGCCCCCAGCTGCTAGATCTGGTGCTGTTATTTTCTAATTTGGCCCCCAGCAGTGCCCTCTCCGCAGGCAGGGGAGCACTAATGAGCGGGACACGCTGTTCCCTGCTCGCTCCGTCTCTCGCCGTCGGTCCAAAGAGCATCTCCTGCCAAAAGGCGGCCTCTCCTTCCGCAGGAACGCCGGGGAGCCCGGCGCCGGGCAGGAGGCTCTAACGTTTAACGTGTCTCTAACGCTTGTGACTCTGTCCACAGCAGTGCTTGAGGCCACCGCAGCCCTTGGTGTGCTCAGAAGCTCCAGGTCACTCCAGGTTGAGCTCCTGGGCGCAGCGCGAGGGCCGCCACGAGGAGGCCTCCCCTGGGCAAGGGCGGCAGCGGGATTCCTCACGCTGCTTCCATGCGATTCCTCCCATTGCGTCCATGTGATTCCTCACACTGCTTCCACGTGATTCCTCTTGCTGCTCGGTGTCATTCCTCCTGCTGCTTCCACGCGATTCCTCCCGCTGCTCGGTGTGATTCTTCATGCTGCTCAGTGCGATTCCTCCTCCTGCTTCCGCGTGATTCCTCTCCCTGCTTCCACTCGATTCCTCCTGCTGCTTCGGCGCCAGCTCTTCAGCAGCCTCCAGAACTAATAAGGCTCTGAACCTTACCTAAGGCGAAGTCTATGGGGGCTCTTCTACCTCATATAGCTCTACCTATAGACCATGCGATCCTGCCGCAAGCCCTGCTGGTTTTCACTCCCTTTCAGCCAGGCTTTCAGGTGCTGCCCCTTTCTGCTCGCGTCTCTCCCTGGTCAGACACCCTCTCCCCCTGTTATTAGCCCTAGAGGAGCTTGTCAAGCAGCAGAGATGAAGGTCCCGACTGAACACATGGGGCTGCTCTCAAAAACACCTCCTTTCTTATTTTCTGCTTTTCTTTTTCATCACAGATTTGAGAAAGATCTTCACACCATGATCGGACATAAGCCAAGCTGGTACTGGAAAGTTATGTGGGCTTTTGCTAGTCCCTTGCTAATTATAAGCCTATTTATATTTTACATCACGGACTATATCCTCACAGGAACACTGCAGTACCAAGCGTGGGATGCCGCACAGGTAAAGCAGCACCGGGGCTTTGCTCGGTTTGTGCTTTAAAGAATCGTTCAGAACGCCCTGCAAGGACACACAGTGTTCCTTCCTAAACATGCTGCTCCCCCAAACCTGCTCCCTTTTCCAAGCCTGCAGCTGGAGCTCACATCACTGCTCAGTTCTTATAAATTGGTATCTTTAAACAAAAAGTTATAATGTTTATTAGTGATGACTGAAAAAAATCTTAAAAATGCCCTTTAACCAAAAGCATTTAGTTCAAAAAAAAAAAAGAGTGTTTTGAATAAAATTAGAGGTATTTTAAAACAGGGCAGCAGCTGCTGGAATGGCACGAACTGTTTTCACCAACCATTTCATTTCTGTTTTCAAGTCTCCCCATTACACTTTTCTTCACGGCCAAAATAATTCTGTAGAAGTTCCAAAGTGATTATCTTTTTGCAGAGGAATTACTGCTGGATAAATAATCACTAGTTTCATAAGCTTTTGTGGAAACGTTTCCTGCACATAGGAAAAAAAAATGAAAAGCAAAGCCCTGTTTGCCTCCTGTCATCACCCATTTGGGCGCCCGCAGAGGGCCGGGCTCCTTGACTGGGCAGCAGCAGCAGGAGCCCATCCCAGTGCCAGGAGAGCACTGGGAATCGCCTGCGGTGATGGGGCCAGTGCCAAGCAAGCTCATTAAGGGAGGAGGCAGCCAGCACTGGCTCTGCTGCAGCTCATGGAAGCTGCAGCAAGGAGAAGACCCCCACTATTTGCAGCATGTAAACCCCCCTATAGCAAGGGCTGGTGCCCAGGCTTATGCTGGGGAGGCTGCAGAGCAGCTTTAAGGACAGTCATAGAATCCCTGTGGCTGGAAAGGAGCCTGGAGCCCAACCGCGAGCCCTTCGCTCACCACCCGGCCCGTGCAGCACATTCCCGAGCGCCTCCTGCACACGCTTGCCCGGGAAGCACGAGCGCCTCTCCCCTCCTTCCAAAGGGTGCACGAGGGGCTGGGCGAGGGGCTGCCGAGGCGCGAGGACCCGCGTGCGCCAACGCGCTGGGATCTGCGCATGCCAACACTCCGGGATCCACGTGTGTTAATGCTCCCGTCTCCCCCGCAGGGGCAGCTGGTGACCAAGGACTACCCGGGCTACGCGCTGGCCGTCATCGGGCTGCTCGTGGCCGCCTCCACCATGTGCATCCCGCTGGGCGCTCTGCTGACGCTGGCGCGGGGGTGGCTGCGGAGGGGCCGCGCGCGCCCCGTGGCCTGAGCGCACGGACGGCGCTCCCTCCACGCGCTGCCTTCACCGGAGCGCCCTCGGGAGGCCCCAAACCAGTCAGGAAAAAAGAACCCCCCCCCCCCAAAAACAGAAGCAAGCTCTTCTGCAACGGCGAGGCTTTTTGGTGGCCTCTGCAGGAGGAGACACGCAGCAGAAGAGCAGCTCACAAAAGGCCCCGGAGCGCAGGTCGCCAGCGCACGCCCAGGTGTTCCTGCCAGCCTGCGGGCAGCACGAGCACGGAGCCGAGCGCCTGCCGCCGCCCCAGCGCCGCTGCCCTCAGCGGGCAGAGTCAAACTGACTATTTCCGATGACATCTCTAGTTAAGCTGCTGGAGTTTTACACTGGGAACACAGCGATCCTTTCCCCGCAAAAGGAAACGGGTGGGAAGGTATCTGAGACAAATCCTTCGGCTTCCTGCATATTTGTGCCAGCAAATATAAACTTGTTCTATAAACTGCAGAAATGCTCATTCCCCAAAGAAGTAAACGTCCAGTTCCAGTACCTAGGTGTGTGCTTCATGTTTTCCAGGGATGCAATGTTACACGTATCTGTGACATGCTCCTGAGCTGTGATAGATACAGCTTCCTTCCAAGCCAGGCCCAAACAGGAGCAGCGTATGCCACATAATCAGCTTTAGCAAGTTCCTCTCCACAGTGGTTAATTTTTACCCCAAGATGCAACAAATCAGCAGTTATATAGCACTGATCAGCTTCCTTATGTAGTTTTTTTAATAAAGAAAATAACATAGTAAGCTTTTGAGGTTCACATAATAGAAAACAGTAAAATTCTACCCCTGAACTTTAAGAGGTCACTCTGCACAACAACACTAAAGACACATTGAGAGGACAGGGGTTCTTAACAGCATGTCTTCCTTAGCGTGTGATTAGAAGATGCCAGTTGCCTTACAGAAGAGGGGCTCATTTCACACGAGCACCGTTCGAGGCCGCCAAGGCCTCCCCCTCTGGGCTTTGCTAACAGAAGAAAGACAACTTTTTCACATTTCAGTTTATTAAAAATGGACACCGTAAACAAGACCTGTACAAAAACTATCCAAAATTGCCCAGAATGTGGTAGGAGGGGTTGCAGTGAGCAGTTATCGCCTCGGACCTCCTCTTCCTCGGCCGCGACCTCTGCCTCTCCCACGGCCTCGGCCACGGCCTCTTCCAGCCACTGCACAAATAAAACAAAAGAAGCATTTCAGTTTTGACTAAACCCTTCAGCATCAGACACAAACAACTCTGGGTCAGATACAAAGGCTGGTAATTGCCAGTGTATTTCAGGCAGTGTTTTCCTATTTTGTATCAGGTTTTCCAACAGTAACCTCGCCGGGCTACAGTTTATGTTTGGCTCCGCTCAAGGTGACAAGGGGAAACAGCAGCACAGTAGGCTCTTTCCAAGCAACTGACTGTTTGACAGGCACTGATGCTTCTTTTCTGATTTCTGAAAGGCTTCAGTTTTATCAGGAGAAAGAAAAAGGCCCTGCAGGACATTCTGGCACAGAGTGTTCATTTCACCACTGGTCACATCACAGCACGTGTATTTCCACAGCTCACATCATGGGGTTTTCAGCACACTGACAAAGGCAGATGCACATTTCAACACACTGTAAGGCTCTTCCATTTACCTACATGAAACAGCTACGTTTCCAAGCACCAAACAGCTCCTGCTGTTTTCAAAAATGCCTCTACTCACTTTCCAAGTGCTTATCAGGCCAAATCTTGGCTCTGTGCTCCTTCCAGATACTACACAGTGCAGTAAAAGGCAGAGCCACAGAGCTGTTCAGGTCACAAGGGACTGCTGGAGTTTGGATGTTCCATATGATGATGGGGTGTCATTTCACCCCCATTTTCTAAGGAAATAAGCCCTGTTCCATCAGGTCGCCAGCTCCCTCTAAGAACCTTTGATATTACTGGTTCAGTTCAAGCAAGGTTGTCAGTGTAGGGCTTGCAGAAGTTGCCGCCTCCCATCACCATTTTCACTTGCCAAGGAGAGATCCCACATGAACTCTGTGATGCCCAGAGCACGTGCAGATGAAGGCAAAGCTCAACGAGAGCCCCAGCACAGCCAAGGTGCAAGAAGTGAGGTTCAGGAGAGAGCAGCCCAACCACGGTCCAGTTTCACCCTGTGGGCAGTTCATTTTTAATGGATATGAGAGGGGCAAAACCCTGCCAGGAACTTCACGCTTGTTCTTGGTAAAGAGCAAGGCCACAACTATTAGCACGCTGGAGGTGAGCCCACCACCTCTGCCCAAACTGCACCATCCACATGGCTCGAAGCCACAGAGCCACATCCAAACAGAGACTCCAACACCCGTTACTGGAGAAATGGGAAGACATTATTTTAGAGCACAACTCGCTTTCCTTTAAAAAATTAAAAATAAAAACACCCAGATCAAGCACTGTGCAAAATGTACACTGGGCAAACACACTTCTACAGATTTTCAGGGGTTTATTAGCTTCTTAAGTTTTAATAGCATGAACTAAAACTGAACTACTCTTCCTATATTGTTGTGTTTGTAGGGAAAAGGTTTTGCTCAACAGCCTTCTGGGAAAAACTACAGTTCCCAGGAAGAGCACATACAGTGCAATGCTGGAAAACTCATCGGATAAGAGTGCGGACTCGCTTCAATCCTTAATTCCCTCCCATGCAGCTCTCCTGCAGTTAATTCTTACCCACTACCAAGCAATATTTCAGCTATGTGCAAGAGCCCATAATGTACTTTCTTGTTAGGCCTGGAGAAACACAGCAGACATGCCAAGGAGAGGAAACGTCTTTTTGGTGTCACCTCTGAAAAACGTGGTAGATTACAACTGCTCCAAGTTTAGAAGTATTTGTATTTTTTACACAAACATACAATGAGCTATAAATGTATCATTTCACACAAAAGGAGATTTCATAGATGCTAAGAAGGCAGGCAAGGCAGACACAGCAATATCAGCATCAAGCCATCAAGGGAGAGAGAACCAGCTGCCAAATGCAGGAATTAAGATATTCAGGCAATTTACAGGATAATTGCACAGTCACAGTGACCCAAAACGGGCCCAAACCAATGTTGCATAGTGCAGAGCAGAGAAAGGGGGCTGGGAAATCACCAACTAACCTGCTTCCCTCTTCTTGGACTTGACTTTTGGCTCCACATCCACTAGCAAGGTGTCGAGGGGCAGGCTGTCTGGCAGGATGAAGTAGCGAATGTTATTGCCGCGAATGCTCAGCGTCTCCAGCTGCACGGGCTCCCTGTTCTTCAGCGTCATCTTCACCGCCTTGAGGTGCGTGTTCATACTGACATCCACTCCTGAAACAGCAACAGCCCCTATGCTGGCACGAGGCTACAACAGGGGCACGGCTGGCAACGCAGGCTGCCTTCAGCTATAAACCTGCTTGCAGGTGTGTGCTGCTCGTGGGCACTCGCTCTGGATCTAGGCCGTTCACAATTAAGCCTGCGAGGTAAGCTAACACGTGCATTTTGCCTCTTCAATTTATACTGGCTCATTTATCTGTAACTGTTCTCAAGCACTTACTGTACGTTTTTGATGGAAAGCCACTTACTGCTATCTGTACAATACCATTAGAGATCTTTATGTAGATCCAACACAGGCATAGTAATTTTATAAATGGTTAAAATGGTTCCTTTCAGTAAAAATCAAGTATCATTTATTACAAAAGTCTAATACTAGGATTTTTTTTTTTTTTTTTTGCTTTAAAAAAGCCATGAAAAAACTCTGGGGAGGAAGAGATTGATCATTTCCTCTTTCTGCAAGCATAAGAAGTGGCACCATTCAGCCTCCACACTTTGTCCTGCACATCATAAGCCTGTAGCTATGAAAATCCAAATAAGAATTTCTTTTTTCAAAACAAAACAAAAAAAAAAAGACAAGATAGAAATTGTAATTTAGAAATGTCCACCAATTCAGAGAGGACAACCACACGAGCAAAATTTCTAGCATATTCTAAGTGTGTGTTTATACAAACAGCTCTAGGAGGTAAAAGCAATTATTGTCTCATTTCATAAATGGGGAAAACCAAACTGAAGGACAAGTGTCTCACCACGGCAATAATAGCAGCTCTATAAAGCTAATGCAAGCTTATGCAAAGATGCATTCCTATGTAAGGTCACCTTAGGCAGAGCAAATAAATAACTCTCAGAATCACAGAATCACAAAATATTCAAGGTTGGAAGGGACCTCTAGAGATCATCTAGTCCAACCTTCCCGCTCCAGGAGGCACACCTACAGCATGTGGCACAGGCTGGCATCCAGGTGGGTTTTGAAGACCTCCAGAGAAGGAGACTCCACAACCTCCTGGGCAACTCTCTTTTAGATTAAAATAACCTACAGCCTACTTGAACTGATTTAAGACTGTGGGGACGTTTGCCATTTATCTGCCTACCACACACACACACAAAAATATCCTTTGCAGGTGGTTCCTCTACACAATTCTTGCATGACTGGAGCCTACAGCAATTTCACAAAGCAAAATCAGACATATTCAAATATCATAAGGGGACTTAGCAGACGTAGCTGTTTACCACCATGCCAGGTTGGTACAACCGGCTCCCCAACCTCATGGTGCTGAGCAAATTCTCCCAAGCAGGTCGTGCTTCCTTCTGACTTGCTAAGGAAACAGTCTGCAGAAGTTCACTTCATTTTTCCCCTACGCTTATTTGTAAACGTAGCTCAGGAGGGCACCAGAGGCTCCAGCAAGTGCCGCAGCCCCCTGGCTGCCTCCCAGCGGTGCCTCATGAAGGGGAGCACAGACACCCACATATTGCTAGATCCACCAACAGTGTCAGGGCCACCGGGATGAGGTGTCCCCGC
>VZSG01000149.1:30920-57564 GCA_013398315.1 Nothoprocta pentlandii
AGGCTGTTCCTGCCGCCTCTGCTTCAGAAAGGCACGGGGATGGGGTCCAGGGGGTGGCTTTTCACCAGCTCAGAGGGGGAAGAGGGGAAATCCTTTCCACAGGGATTTGCCCCTTTCCCGTAAGCCCCGGGCTGTGTCTAACACCCCGCAACATGAGGAGGAAAACAGTCCAACAGAGCTAACACCGTCCCCCTTCCCTCCCTGCACCTGTGAAGCGACAGCAAAAGTTTCAGCTTGTGACTGGAAAGAGAGAGAAAACACAAAAACATTCCCCTCCCTCCTCACTGAAAACTAGTCGTGTAAGGGAAGATAGAGGAAAAGCCTGGGAAAGGGAGAAGAGCCAAGGCTTGCAACTAAGCTCCATAGAAATGCACCCACTTCTCCCGCCTTTCAGATCCAAACCAAGGAAGGACACAGCTCGGTTCTTCCTTGCTGGGAAAGGGCTGGTGTGCTGGTGTTGGGTGCAAGATCCTCAGCGCTATGACCTGCCACAGCAGGGAGGCTGGGGGAGTCACATGCCTTAAGGAACGCTCTGGAAAAGTCAACTCCAAAGCATGAAATGCAGCTGACAGGATATAGAAAAGTTGGACTTTTTTATTGTCATTTATGAGTACACTGTTTGTGATTTTTAGAAATACAGAGTCTTTGCAAAGCACTGAAATACAGGTGCCCTCCAACTTTGAAAAACCTACATTATTATATGTCTTACAGCGTGTTTATACTAGCAATTCAAGTTTGGTCTTTGTTGCAATGAGTTCTTCACCGAAGACGCAAATACGAAGTTATAGACAGCAAGACAACCAAACCGTGTCAAATGCCACCGGCCCACGAGCCCCACAAACCCAGTACTTTTAGAGATTTAGCCTATGATGTTCTTGTACTTTATGTCCATCATGAATTTATGTCTGAAATTTAAGTTAGAGGATTTTTCCAGTTAACAGTTTCAACTGTTTTTTTCTCCATTACAGCATCTATAAAGCAAACAGATACTTTGCAATTACTAGTGCTTATGAACAGATTACATTTAAACAAAACCCAGAGAGGCCTCCAGAAACATTCAAGATTAAATGAACAGTTAACAGTTGCCAAAATCTGTACATATTTTCAGTCATAACACAGGGAAACACTGAAGCACCAGTGTTTTGTGTTCTAGCTTCACTAGTGAAACTGTGCTAGCCCTAATATTCTACATGTTTCTCCCTTCTCCCCATTTAAATTTATAACTGCAATCTGAATATACAGCTGTACTTACAGGAAATATTAAACAATGCACAGCGCCGTAAAGCAACTTTCATGTCTGGTTTTGAAAAACCATAAGTGACAAAGTAGTTTAAGACTGGTCCTTGATTAGGTTTACTTATTCTTATACAGCTTGGAAGCGCTAAGTTGAGACAGACATTTATTGTTAACCAGCACAAATTATTTTGCAGCTTAGCTTGGTTGTTTCTTTAGAGAGAGTGTGTTACAACATCATGCATGAAAAGCAAGCTGTTGCTCCCAAGTGCAAACGTGGAGTTTAGCCTAACACCTTCTCCTCAGGTTGCTACTTTTCCTTCCGTAATTTGGAAGGAAAAGTTGCTACTTTTCCTTCCATAAATTATTGCAACAGAACCAAAAATACAGAAGCAGGTGACTAGCAAAACAATGATGAAGTTCATCTTTTACCTTGTGCCTGGTCTTAAAACAGCGGTGTACTTTGGACCATTAGTATAAAGAGGTTCAAGAAACACTGCCCAGGAGTTTACATTCTTTGATTTCACTTACATCTTTAGAAGGAAGATTCTCTATCTTAACTTGCTAACTAATGAATCGTCATCTAAAGACTGCAGTATTGAAACAGTGCAAGACATTCACAACTTCAGAAGCATCCAAACACACTGCCCTTCCACCCACACAATGATTAGTAGAATATTGCATCAGTCCTAGGTAAGACAGGACTCAAGGTTCACTTTAGAGGAGAAGCATTAGGATTTGCCATCCTTTATATTTAGTGAAAAATACATAAATATGCACAAAGGACTCTTTAACATGGACTTTAATTACAACAAATATAATCCAGCTGTAAATCTAAGAACATGTTATTGGTAGGAAGCCATATTTGCTCAGAGAACATGATTAGACCCCTCTTCTACTAGCATTTCAACGTCTGGATAATGTTAACAGGGAAAAGCCCTGATTCTGCCAGAGATCCAGAATTAGCTGAAGCTACTTAGGCAGCCTGTGAACTTACCCAGCCCGTTTCTATCTTATACCCCAGCTATAAGAGTTGGCTTTTATCTTTGAATTATCCTGGTGAGGGTGGAGCCTTCTCCACTAATGCAATATTCCCGAGACCATTGCGACCAAGACGGTAGAACCAGATCTCAGCTGAAAGCTGCCACCGCCAGAGACGACCGTTTACTTTCCCTCCGTGCTGTCAAGGATGAATGTTAAAAAGACCACGATCCGGTGTGGAAAGCAGGTCAGTAGAGACTCCAGGTGGGACCTGAGGAATCCTCTGCACCAAGCCGCTTTCCACACACACAAATTCAGTCCATCTTCTCTTTCTGGACCAGCTTGGGGGCATCTACAAAATCCTTGCCGTTGTAGAGGATGATGGCAAAAGTTCCAAAGCTTGCACTTCCCCAGAACAGCACATAGGCCAGTGTCTCAGTCCATGTATCACCTGTCAAGAGTGGATAAACACTTTTGTTATATCTCATTAACAAGTGAGGGTGCAACAGCAAATAGTCCAAGCCCTCCCTACATACATCTGCCAGTTGAAAGCATTTCCACAGGTACTAGGTGCTTCTGCTACACCATTTCGTAACTGCTTTGATTGGGATCAAAGGGATGTTGAAAAGCCTCAGCTATTTGTTCTTAGCCCAGCATTCTGCTGTTTGCCACACTGAACAAAGAGCTCTTTCAACACAGCTACAGAGATCACGGAGTCAAAATTCAAGGCAAAGGCAAAAGATGAGAGCTTCACAGCTTCCAGCATAGATCTGGATTAGGCTTGGTCTGGCAGATGTCTTCCTATGCTTACATAGGACTCATCTGGATTGTCCTTCTGTCCTGAATTAGGTAGATATTTGTAAAGGGGATTCATCCAGCCTATAGTAAAACTAGACATCCAACTTTGGTAGTTCAGGCAAATTAAACTCAGTGTTTGGGCAATTAAATCGCACCTAAATGACTCCTACTAAAGTTTTGGCTTTATTTTCTGTAGTACCTCATTTGCACCCCCCCACACACACACATTCATGATATAGCAGTACTGTCCCTCAGCCTCGCTCAGGCATGTGTTAGTATATGCCTGAGAAGCAAGCAAATATACACCCAATTGTTTAGTAAAAGGCTGCTAGGAACTAACCAACCCAACACCCAAGCAAGCTATTTTTGTGAGGTTGCACTAAGTGGTGACTTACCAGCCATTAGCAAACAGATAATGCACATAGAGAAAGCAACCACCATAATAATAGGCAACTGAGGAAAGAAAAAAAAAAAGTTACATAATGTAATGGAACATATATTACTTAATATCCCTGAAGACTGACAGCACTGCAAAAGTATTTTTCTTGTAATAAGGTTGCTTCAATTATTGATGAAGTATAAAATTTCATATAACCCAGAATTACAAACGAGTGTTCAATAATAAGTTCAGAATTAAAAATGTATCTTCTAAGATAGGGAGTGAACAAAAATAAACAAATTTAATATATCCCCAACTCTGTTTCACTGCATGAGATGCACAGCAGAGACAGAAGGAAAAAAAATTCTTCTTATCTTCACCAACTTCTTCTCTTAGTCACCATCAATGACTGTTTGCTTCTGCAGAACTTCCCTTTCCATTTGATGAAGCAGATTTTCTGAAAAGCAAGCAGTTTTTCAATACCTCAAGGACACTCCATTTTCTGTCAAGGGAACATTCTGGGTTTAGTCCTATAAGCAGGTGTCATAGAAACACAACCAGATTATAGGAACACCCTGTTGCTGAACAGACAATTTCTTAGTCTTACTGAAGGGAGGGTCTAAAAGGTGAGATCTGTTTCTCCCAGCATGAATCAAATCTCCATACTTACAGCTAAGAACTTCCAATCTTTCTTGACATGTAGAGGACTAGCAGGTTCTACTTCATCCACTGAATAATTACCAAGAAAGAGATCAATAGCATCCTGGAGAAAAAAAGAAAAAAGAAAAAAGGAACATGAATTGCAATGAACAGCAGTGTTAATCAGATACACTTCCCTGTGGTTAAAAGCTTAACTTACTTGTCTAAATCCATCAGAAAAGTTATTTTTGTAGTAACGTATTAACGAGTTCCAGCCATCCATAATTAAGCCCCACTGAGTCCTTTTCCCAGTTCTGTAAAAAGAAATTTTGAAAAAAAATTTAGAATATTATGAATTCAAGATGAAAATTTCAGACTTAAAACTCTCTCATGAATCAACAGTTTCCCAGGTTTAATTATCCAGTACTGCCTTGGCATTACCACCATACAGATTTATCACAAAAGTCATCTGAAGCTACACTTCTCCCACAACACAGCTATGTCTTGAACGGGTCCCACTACCCATTTTACTTCCTCTTCTTCCCCACCTTTAATTACAGTGAACAATAATGTTTTTTTCTGTGGGTTTTAGTCTCACATTTTACCAGCTGAGCTGGTACAAAACTAATTAACAGTCTGAGCCCAAAATAGAAATGTTCAGACATGAAGACTTAAAAGAAATCCCCAAACATGTATGGAAATCCAGACAGCCTTTACAGGAAAGGTCTGACTTGCCTTGTGTAGTCTGTCTTTAAGGCACCAGTTCCAGCATATTGTTTGGCACAAGCATTAGCATTATCAGCCCATGCTGTGAACAGGAAAGCATTAAGGAGAGATTAAGGAAGTTATGCACTCTACTTCAGAAAAACCGCTTAACTCAATAAAGGGCCTACCATTTTTGTAGATTTTCTCAAAGTCTGCTTGCTCTTCAATCCTCTGTCCAACATGCAGAACACCTAATCTCTAAAATAGAAAGAAAATTGCAGCTGACAAGAGATTCATTAGAAAAACATAATGATTTGCTTTCAAGAAGTTACATTTACTGAACAAGAATCTGGCCAAAAGGTTTCAAATAAGACCATGAGCAATGGCAACTCAAGGGTGCACGCTCTTGTTGAGGCCTTCAATAAGACCTCAGTGCTAAACAGCCTCAAGCCTCTTGGAAGTTGCCAACCAGAGTCGAACACCCACCTGAAGCTGGGCCTGAAGGGAGCGCCGCGCTAGCAGGCTCTGAATCACGTTAGTCCGATCCAGACAGTCCATGCAGTTGCTACGGAATATCCCTTCCTGCTGAGTCACAGTTTTACCATCGGAATCAACTAGAAAATAACTAACGTACACAATCCATTTAAGTATTTGGAGGTAGCAGTGCATACAAAGTATACATTTTCACATGTATATGCAGCAGCAGCCAAACGATGCATTCTGTTGAGCGCACCGCGAGTTACTCGCCACGCTTTTGAGCTGGGATGCCTCCTGCATCTTCTCTATCACTCCTTGCCTCAGAGGAGCGAAAAAGCAACAGGAAGCTAATGACAGGTTCCAAAACTCTACTCGCTCTTGTTCTTTAGGTAGCCAGGCAAATTGAACTATGTGCCAGCAGAAAGGAAGACAGCCTCTCCTGCAACGTCAGTGAACACTGGTTTTGGGTTCCACAGTTACCAAGATCAGAGGTAACAGCAGAAGCAACCTGAGATTCACCTGGTCACCAGCTTTAGACCAGTCACCTCTGGGCCTCACCTCACCCAGCCATAGAAGTTGTTAGCCATGATTCCTCCAGAAAGGTATTCAGTTCTTATAGGGCAAGCTATTATTGCCACTTTTTAATACTTTTTCTGTTACAAGAGTATGCAATCAGATGACCACCTCCCCACACATTTTGCTACTACTGCATATGTTCATCACCTCTTTTTTTTTTTGATCAACTAAATCAGGCATTTCTACAGTGATACTAAAACGAGATCAAGTTTTAAATGCCAAAGCACATGCATATTTTCCGATACCAAAGCTAGTAAATGGAATAGGGAGATGACGTTTGGTTGACTATGCAAATGACACTAAACTGTCCTTGTCCTTTCACCACAGCATTAGAGTTCCAGTTACCTAAAGATTAACAGATCACACTCTAGAAAAAACGTTGTTTGCTTCATTATGTAGTTACAAACTCCAAACGTGGTCTAGGGCATCATTCACCGTCATTGAATTCGCTCTATTGTATTTTAAAGCTTAAAAAAAGGTCATGCTAAGAAGTTGTGCCACTTAGATCAAGAGCCTTAAAACAGTATATGCATTTGGATTAAATTTGTGTTAAGAGGACTTGGTCTCCTTCTTCAGGTGAGCTTTGTTAAATCATGTTTTTATAATGTTTAAGTGATTAAAGGAGACAATAACACCAACATAAACTTGATCCTCCCTCCTCTCCCAAATTTTGCCTAGAATTGATATTGAATACTATACATTTTATATCTATATCTATATATATATAAATAAAAATATGAGTCACACAAGCAGAAATTTCTGGTTAACAACCTAGTTGTAGTGCCATCTCTTATAATTCCTCTAAAATAAAATTAAATAACAAAGCTTGCAAGTCAGCTCTCATTTCTGCCAACCCTTTTATACCCCAATGCAATCTTTAGCAAGTTCCCTGCCCTAGGGCTGCAGAGCTGTTTTCAGACTCTGCTGTTCTTATTGAAACAATGCCAACTCTAAGCAAAACGAGGCAAGGTATAGCCCACCTAATCTTGAAAGGGCACCCGTTTCTGACAAACCTCCAGCTCTCATATCAAGAAAACTTAGCTCTGTTGTAAGTTTATAATGGTAGTGAACAAGTGATTCTCAGCAATCATTTCAAAAATAAAGGATCCTTGCCATGTAGGAAACTTGAGTATTTACATCTCCTTTGAACTGCTCAATTCAGTTTATACTTCTGCTTTCGGGATGTTTTGGGGCTGCTTCTGATGGTGGAGGGACACTGCACGCGCTATTTGCACGTAGCAGAGGCCAAGAAGTGCTTAAAGCAACTCATAAGACAGAGCAAAAACTTCAGTGATAGGGACATTTAGTCCACTTCTATATAAATAAAAATAAACATGAGAGTTTGTTTCTTCACAGATTATTATGCTAGCAAGGACTAACAATTACTGCTAGTGCTACGGTTTGACACTACAACCAAGTGAGCATTACAAACCCAAGGGCTTGGCACCACACTGCAGGATAGTTTACGCCCACTCACATAGGGAATTACTCTTGGAGGAAAACAATCACCTAAACAGGCATGAAGCTGATGAAGCAAGTGGGCCGACATCTGAAGTTTTCATCTAAGCTTTCACCAAGAGACACAAAATTAGTTCTCGAGTCAAACACAGGTCAATAAGTGGTCTCACTTTAGTGGTTCAGAGCTGCTTGAAACCTACTGAGTACCAACCATCTTACCTAAATTCATCTTGCTGCTCTGCCAATTGATCCATCAAAATCTGAAGTCGATCCCACCTCATTCGACTGCACTCTTTATGGAAGTCAAATGCTATATACCTATTGAGAGGATCATTTTCAAAGTTATAGACGTATTTCAATGAAGGTCTCAAAAATCAAGAAACCAAACACACACACACACACACACACACACACACACACACACACACAGAGTACAAGCCCCCAGGGAAGAGCAATGAGGGCGGATAACAAACAAGCCCCCCCCCAACAATTCACATATTCATGAACATATTCAACAATTCACAGCAAATGAAGTCCCTGAAGTATTTATCACCCCAATGTTATCATTAGACAAATAGTCTGGAAGGCTTGGCAAAGGAGAGGTGGTAAAATATGCATTGAAGACTCAAGTCAGTTATTTGGCCCAGCAGGTAAATGCCATCAAAATGCACATACATCCCTACCTCTCCCATCATCCCCCTCCTCCCTCAAAAACGGGACTTGTGTGGTATTAACAAACGTGTCAGTGCCATTTTAACATATACAGAGCAGCAAACATTATTTATAAAAACTGCACAACCTAACAGAATTTTTATATCTGTTTCCACTAGAAGGCTTTATAGCAGTGTCAGAGATGCACAGACACCCACAGGCTCTACACATCTTTAAGAGCTCAATACCAGCCTAGAGATGAGGGTGGTAAAAGAACTCTCCTTAGAGGCGAGCATATATTTAAGCAACCAACCACACATCCCACATGCTTAAAGGTAGGATTTTGTCCCCAGACATCAGATCGGTAATAGCACCACACAACAAACTTAAGGAAAAGACAAAGAGCTATGGATCTGTGGGAGTTTAAGTATCCCCATGGAAGTCAGACAAAACAAGCTGGTTGTAAATTGTGTACCACACTCAAGATTCCTATGAAAAGATGGAATTTAAGTGTATTCCCTCTTCAGCATATTCTCTCTTGGCCCTTTTTTAGCACTCCCTTACTAAAGTCAATGAACCTTCTGCCAGAAGGTAGTCCAATGGGGCCCAATTTCTCATCCCAAAATACAGAAGGAGTGGTGTCTTTCACAGCATCCTATTATTGCTACATGGCATCACCAAGACCCTTCACATCCCTTCTTTATTCTGCCCATCTCTTCTTTGCCCCAGATTCTTTTCCACAGTCTTCCGTTTAGGATAGAAACTGAGGAAGGAGCACTGGTCATATGCAGGTTACTTCATTAAAAACAAAGTTCTGAGACAAATCCTGCATTTGTTCAAGGCCCTAAAGCACTGCAAGGAGCTTCTGTGGGTCTCTGGCACAGGCTCCTTTTCCCACAGGAATGTAGTGCCTTTCACACACACCTGACCATGCCATTTGCCATGCTGTTCACCATTTTTGCAAATGTTTGCTCTAGAGGCTTCTCTGAACCCTTTTGATTGACCTGCAAGAGAAAAAAGAATGGATGGTATTATCTGCCAGCGTGCTTGAAAAAACAGCTTTCTCAACAAATATGTATGAAATCTTACCAAATTAACAATCACTTGTTTCCCATAACTAATTATTTGTGAGTCAAAATGTCTTTGGAAACCATCCATCTAGAAAAAAAAGAAAGAGGTGTTGACACATTTATGCTACTGTTCTGCTATTAAGACCTGCTATTTATAAAGAAATGTCTGTAATAACCCCTTTTGATGAAATAGCACAGGCACTTTTCTAGAAAAGTAGCTATTGCTTTTACTGTGCTAATACATTTTTACTTTCTATCCCCAAGTCCACTCAGTTCTGCTTAAGCAATGTGCAGATACTGAATATGAGGGAGCTACAAAGACTATTAAACAAGAACCAGAAAACTCATTCACACTCCTATTCTTCTCAGAACATGAGCTCAAATCAAGGGATACAAAGGTTTCTTCTCATTAAGCAACAGTAACAAAATTATTTAGTACTGCTAACTTTTATTCTTCTGATCACACGTCACCCCTTCACATCCACATGAGACCATACATATATTAAGTCCCCAAAATGCAGTGAAGAGTCACATACATGATTTACAGACTTGCTGATCTGTGGCTTTGGTTTGTACTTGAGGTTTGGTCTTTGAGACCAGAAAAAAGGAATTGATCCACGGGTCTGCAAGAGAATGGAAATAGTTTAAACACAAGTCCTACAAACAGCAATTGCCCATTAAAAATAAAACAGCCTCTTTTAGTTGGTTATCCTCCCTTGAATATACTTCAAGAGGACCAACTCAGCCCAGCTAGAATAAAGTTGGCCAACAAACCATGCAAAAATAAATAAAAATAAATAAAAAGCTTATGCCATCTTGCAGTTCAGTACATGGATCTTACCTGAACAAATGAGGCTTTGCTCCCCTTGTAATGCACTATTTGTTCTGTTTCCACAAAGTTAGCTGCATGTCCTTCTGAATCAATACCTAGGTAGGTAAAAGAGAGAGAGAAAAAGAGCCCTCTCGTTACCCAGCTCACAGACTGGCTGCAGAACAACAGGAGGTCAGGAAATGCTTCCTACTTCTTCCTAGCAAGTACTCAGAGAAAGCAAGAAAATACCATGGAGCTATTAAAAGATGGTAAGTTAGCACAAATTTGATCATGAGCCACAGCAAATTCGTTTTGCTGAAGCAGGCATGCACCTCAAAAGGCCATAAATTTAAGAAAATTGATAATTACAGTCCTAGAAATTGAGTGGTTTTAATGCAAAATAAAATGAGTATTTTGACACTGAAGTAGCCACATTTCAGTAGCAACAGTTCCTAGTATTTTCTACAAAACAAAGACTTCTTGGCACAAATTACTGTTGCAAGTAGTTTCTATTGAAATCATTATACCAGCAACCTCTCTTAAAGAGAGGCCACATAAACGGGTGGAATTTGCATTATTTTTAAATCAATTTGCTCTCTTACCTCTTACATAGTAACGTACACCAGCCCTGAAACAGCTTCTTCTGGAAACAAGCAGCCAGTCAAAACACTTTCCATTAATAGAACAAGAGTGCATAGTGATGACTGATGAATAATATGTTAAGAAAAACAAATTTAATGTTTTTTAATAAATATAAACAAAGAGGTAGAAGAGGCCAAAGTGCCAAATTATCACATTCCATACATCCAATCTCATGCATAACTTTAATTAAACTACCTTAATGAATTCTTGCCTCCGCTGTGTTTTCCCCCTGCCAAAGAAGGAACTTTTTCTCTCCTCTTTAGACTTGCACAAGAAGAAATCTCTCATGCTGTTAAAGCTTTGCTCTTTAGCACAAGATAAATACATCACATTTATACATTCCAGGACTAGTAGTAACACAGGCTTGGTTTGAAACCCTTACCCTAAGGGCAAGGACATGCTTGAAGCCGCTTCTGGACCTCTTCTGCATACCTTCCTTGCTTCCTCAAGGCCTATTACTTGCCCATCTCAAAACACAAACCTCTCTCATACGCTCCCAGAAGGAATCCCTAATTTCTGCAGATCAGGTTCTGTCCGTGCATGAAGCCTCCGTAGATTTAGAAGTTACCAAATATCCAGAATGCCGGTCCCTTTCCTAGGGCCAAGATGAAGCAAGCAGAAGTCATTAACAAACATTTTCACTTTTTAAACCTTGCTCTTCCCAGCTTAAAAAAAAAAGTCTTAAACAGAAAATCATTAAGAATGATTTCAAGTAGACTCATGTGCTTCCATCCTTTGTCCCCAACAGCCTAAACCCACAATTTTTAGATAAGCACAAAACAGACATGAGCAATTTAGCAAGCTGCAGGACTGGCACACTGCACTCTCTTCTGCAGCAGGTTGAGACACGCATTGTCCTATGGCTGGACAAAGCAAAGAAACTGTATTTTCTTTAGAGTGGCATGTTTTATATTTTCTCCAAATTACAGTCTCATAGCAGTTTCCTGCAGTATACTTAGGAAGATACTTTGCAGCAAGACAATATTCCTTAGTTTACTACTGGGTGAAGGTAGAAAGGAAGAATATCTTCCTTTTGGAATAATTCACTAGAATTTCAAGCCCACCAGACTGAGGAAGAATAATGGTCAAAAAAAAAAAAAAGCTACCAAAAACAAGCTCCAAATCATGCAAATATTAATTTCTCCCTCCTAAGCATTTGACATTTCAAGGCTGCAAGGGAATACTTGCAGAGGGGGAAAACAAAACAAACAAAAAAATCCACAACACCTAAGGATTCAGACTCTAGCCAAGATAGCTTAACAAAAATATATTTAGGTTTATACTGAAACAACTACTTGTGGCACTACTGCTGAGGTAGTACTATCTCCTAGTGCATCACTAGAAATCCAGTCTCTTACAATTCTCAAGTATAGGTTATCTGAGGCACTTGGTTAGTATTTAAATTATAGCAATGCATACATTACTCACGCTAATTATTTATGAAGTGAAATTAGGCCAGAGGAAAGTGTTAATTGCAACCACCCAGCCTTTCCCCTGCAAGACTTGCAGAGGCAGGATAAGGATGGGGTTGTTTTGACAGGTACCTCTTCCCATCTTTCCTTGTCTCTCCACCTACTCCCACTGCAGTTTCCATTACACAAAGTCACAGGAAGGGCTGGAGTTTTCCAGCAATAACAGCCCCATGAGAAGAATTGGCTGAGTGTGCACACCATGCCCTGATCATAGCCGAGCTGCAGCCTTTGGGATGGAGTGGCCAAGAGCAGTGCCACATGGGCTGCTCTGCCTGCTCTGAGCCACCCCTTTTTACACTCCAAACTCAGTTGGGGAAGGGACCGCAAGACATCAACTAGTCCAACCCCCTGCTCCAGCAGGGACACCCAGAGCATGTGGCACAGGGTGCCACAGGGCATGTGGCAGCCAGGCAGGTTTGGAAGACCTCCAGAGAAGGAGACTCCAGAGCCTCCCTGGGCAGCCTGTGCCAGGGCTCTGTCACCCTCACAGTGAAGTTCTTCCTCACCTGGAGATAGAGCTTCCTGTGTTTCAACTTGTATCTACTGCCCGTTGTCCTGGGCACCAGCAAGAAGAGTTTGGCCCCTTCCTCCCTACATTCTCCCCTTAGGTACTTATACATGTTGATGAGATCTTCCCCCAGTCTTCTCCAAGCTAAACAGGCCCAGCTTGCTTAGTCTTTCCTCATAAGAGAGACGCTCCAGTCCCTTAATCATCTTGCTCGCTCTATGCTGAACCCTCTCTAGAAGCTCTACAAAAATGTAGCTTACTCTCACCAGCAAGCTGTTTGCCTTAGACTAACAAATTCAGCACCGAGTTTTTCGACACAAAAGGATACATCCATGCATCACTGGTGTAGCAAACCTATGGATCTGAAACAAGAACACAGAACAGTTAAAATATGAGACACTTGTAGCCAAAGTGATACATAACCTAATTATGGTTTGTCTGTGAGTTGATAGCTTTATGCATTTGTCATCCTTCTTTAAGATGTAGTAATTCTCTCTGAGGAAAAAAGGGTTCACAACAAAGCCAGAGTAGCACATATAACCCTATGGGGAAAGGGGAGGGAGGAAAGGGAAGCAGTGAAATTCAGTTTAAGTGATCCCGGCAAGACAGGCTGCTTTATCCTAGCCAAGGTATTTATTTTAATATGAACATACTAGATATAAACCAGTACACACTGAAAGGCTTTTGCTATGGCTTTGCTGTGTCATCTCAGTAGTATGGGAAGCTGAACAGCAGTTAGCAACACAAGTCTTCAGTAGGAAGAATCCTTTGTGAAAAACCCTCAAAATGCTTGTTCTACAGTTTCTACCAACACACCTGAACAACTTGGTCTTCTAGTAGAGCTTCAAGTTTTCCAATATCAACAGTTACAGATTCCAAATCTAGTTATCTACAGCTGTTGCTACAGGAGGCTGCCTTTAGTCAGTATTAGGTCAGATTTCCCATCATCTACCAGTTACCTCCCCTTTCAGCCTCCATCTTTTGCCTCGTACTACCGTTTCCATCACCCACACTTGACTTTCTCCCAGCATGGTTTGTGCAGCACCATCCAAACCACGTACTGAGCAGCCAGCCCCAGGCTTCCCCCTCCCTCCGAGGCCTGCATAGCAGCCCTTTGTTAATCCACATCACCATTGTTCAGAAGAAACACAGCACAGTCCAGCATTCTGGAACAGTGCTATCTAATGCACTACGTCTGCTCAGATCACCGAGACAGGAATAGAAACTGTGCACCATTCACTTGGATAAATAATATCGGCAGAGTACCTTCAGATGCAGGCACCTGCAAAGGGACAGCTTTGCTAGGCACTGCTGAGGGCACTGGTGTATAGGGGTATGTTAGAAAGTTACAGGCTGTCATGGTAAACAGTTTTCATTTACACACAGTGTTTTCACTAATCTGAAGACAAATAACCAAGTTATTTCAGGTAATCTGGCATGAAAGAGAATTCGAAGAGAGTGCTGTATGCATTTGGTACCAACTGTACCCACTGTGTATCAACATCATCTTTGCACAGAGATTACCTCAGGCTGAGCAGCAAATTCTCTCAGAAGATGCCCATTCCAAACAAACCGCGGATCTGCCTGCAGGAAGAAAAAAGTTTAGAGGCTTTAAGTTCTATTGAATTCAACACAAACATTTAGTACATCCTTGCACTAAGGCAAGTCTAGGTGAGCAGGTGGACTCTGAGGTGGAACATTATCAGTGCAAATCAAATAACCTTTTTATTTTTTTTTTTTTTAAATGTATGAGTTGCTGCTAACTCCCTCCAATCTTTAGGGAGCGGTTTGATCTCAGACATGCTAAGCCATTTACAGTTCAGCTGCTACACCAGCAGAACATTCAGGTATCTGCCCTAAATTAACAAGGCTTGACAAGATTATCAAAAAATTAAGAACAAGAGCAATGCAACATTCTTAAAACAGGCAAAAAGTAAAGATGCAACCAGGTTCAAAAGCAACAATCAACAATTAAGAACAGGAAATTAAATAATATTAATAGTTGAAGAGGAAAAAAGTCTTTAACAATCACATAAGCCATCCTTCTTAGCTCTGTATTTCCTATTCCAAGTTCCCTTTAAGGTCTCAAGCAAGGATCTGTGTGTGTTCCAAAGAGCTACCAGGTTAGTCACAAAGTGACAGTCTCTGCAGAGTGCAAGGAGAGGTGGCATAAATCTCATGGCATAAGGCAGGCAGATAATCCATTCACTCGAGGAGGATGTTAATTCAAGCTCGGTGTCGGAGCAGTCCTATGTCTAACAGGAAACTGCAAGTACAAACATCTCCTGAAAGTCAATTTACTACTGCTACTATTACTACTACAATCTACATACTACTTTTTTAGCAAAACAACCTCCCTCCCAATAAGCAATCAAACAGGAGGAGAACTGCTTGTCATGTGGATGAGTCTATGCTAACATAACATGAGCTTTTCTGCCTCATGTCTTGAGGACTGCTTGTTATCTAGGATAGTCCTAAAACAGCTTTTGGACTAAGGAATCTGGGTCTGTTTACAGGCTTCATTACATGCAAACAACCTTGCAAGCAGGATCCGAACGTGTTCAAGGACCTCACGTGACACTTCAGTAGGGCTGTGGCAGCACTGCTGCCTTCTACCACTCCCACCAAGAAGAAACTCTAAGCCAAACTTCTCCTGCATCAGTGGAGATTCCCCAAAACTACCATCAATCTTTTGTTCTGATTATTATTATACTGGTACAATAGGAACACAAAGTTGCATTAAAGTCGTTCTAACTAACAAACACATCTCTTAATAATGAACCTCTTTTTTGATATGGTTTCTTTCAAAGAGCTGCTTTGAGGAGCCACAGTTTTAAGGCAGACCTATCCCGTATCAGCAACCACTCTCTGACAATAGCACTGCAAGAGGTGTTGATAACGCAAAGTAGTTCCCCAGTATAAGCTAGGGAAAAAATAATTAAGAAAAAAAAAAAAAACACTTAGAAGAAAGACTGCACTACTCCCCCAGTTTAGATAGGCTCATTAACTCGGAGAAAGTCCTGACAACTTCAGTCATCTCATTTGCAAAGGATGAGAAAGTGCTCCTCGCTTCTGGGGTTTCAATATTTTGGTGTGTAAGCAGTTCCAGCCTTGCTCATGTTGCCAGTTCAGTTATTTACCAGGCCAAGGATACTGGCACTCCAAAGCATAGGAGTGTTTTTTGGTTTGGCATTTTAAAAGATGAAATTGAGTTTGACTATGTGGTTCTGTTATCTAAAACAGCACTATGATAAATTTCTATGTCAAACATATGGAAAAAGCACAGTTCAAAATGCAACATTTGAGGCTCCAAATCCACGGACCCAAAGGTCCAAGGGGGGGGGGGGGGGAACACATGAAAACATTTTGAAAGAATACAAACTCAAGAGGTTTATTCCACCTCAAGAAGAGTATGACATTTCCCATTTACCCCAAATTTAGGAGAGAGCAGGGGAGTTCTCCCTAGCTTTTGTTGCAATTAGAAACCTTGAATATTGAGAGGCAAGTTTTTTTCCCTCTCTCCTCTTCAGATTCCAATAAAGTAGACTTTTCAGAAAGGTGTTCTGAGCTGCCTGATCTAAAATTTGCAGTCACTTCTAAAGAGGCTTCTAGACCTTGTGACTGCTACAAAGCCTGAGGAAGGGCAGGCCTGTACATTCAGCCATAATCCTTTAGGCAGGGAAGAGCAGCACTGAGTTGCCATGCTGGAGAACAACAGACTAGCTAGTTCCAACCTCACTCTAAGCAAATAAGGATGCAAACTCAAACAGCAGCTCAGCTCAGTCTATGTGGCACACTTGCTTGGCTGCTTCTTTCCTCTTGTGGCCACCTTCTTTTTCTCAGAGAACTGCCCCACTACAGGTGGATTGACAAGACCACAGAGACAGTGTAATTACACAGGTCAGGAACACAATGCTACTCATTATAATGATTTGGATCTAAGCAACAAATGTAAATCTCTGACTAGTTTAACTTAATCACTAAAACAGAGAAAGCTTTTTTAGCTTAGAGGGCTATAAATTCCTAATACCAACTGCAGAAAGGTACTACACTACCTGGCTTAAAAAGAAAAGTGGAAGTTTTCAGCTGAGGTGTACTAGGAATGCAACTTTCACCAATATCATTCTAAGCCTTGCATGAAGTTTCCTTCATTTGGTGATCACTTGTTTTGACACCATTTAAGCATCAGCTGTACAATCTAAACATGTACCACAAGGAACTGGATGGCAACAAGCTAGACAAGGACGCAAAGCAAGATGAAATCCTTACCCTCTCTAGGAGACTCATTTCCTGGAACTCGGGGCTGGTGTTTGCTAACCGCTGCAGAGTGTGAGTTAGGTCATAGGTGGTCGAGAAGTAAAAGCCATCCACGCTCAAGACATGACTGATCATTGACAGAAATACCTTATTGTCCTGCAACTGTTGGGAAGAACAAAAGAGGGGTGAGTGGGGAAAACACAGCTCATTTAATATCAAATTATTCTGTTCCAGAAGTTTTGTTTGAGGTGATAATCTCAATTTTGCTGGTGCTCCTGCTGGAGCACATAGAGCATCCCAACTATCAGCAGGCAAGCAAGAGACTGTAGCTTTCATAACAGTGCACTGTAAGTTGTTGCTACTGTGCTTGCCCAACTCTGTTATAGTACAGCAGAGAGGGGACAACAGTGCTCCTCTGATAGTTACCTCAGAGATGGAGCTACTAGAGCTAGTGAGAGTCAACTGCTATTAGGGACTCCCCAGAAAAAAAGGAAGCCATCATTTGGCCTGAAAGCCCTTCAGCCAGAGAGGAAAAATTGCCTTTGGCTTCACTGGCTTGGCACCCTTGCCTGCTCTGCATCAACCCACAACATAACTGATTTGAGATAAAACTTCATCCTTTTCCTCCCACTCAATCCAATTTGTCCCAGCTTGGCAAGCATGACACAGAACAATTCCATAATTCAAGCAAGATAAGATACTTAAACAGCCTCTAAAAAACATCTGTCTGGCTATAACAATAAAATCATGAGAAAGAAAATAATCAACAGGAAGAGAGGCAGTGATTTTGTGGACTGGCTCAGAAAGACAGTTGTGCAACAGACGGTGCAGAAGGCGAGTAAAGCCTCAGAGGGAAAAGAGCACCAGATTTCGGACAGAAGAGATACAGCAGGACTGTCTCCTCCCTCCCTCATTATATTAACTTAAAAGGCGGAAGAATGCAACATGTATTTCAAACTCAGGGTAGCCAATATTCTAAACTGCCTGATGTTGTCTTATCTTGATTTAAGTAACTTTTTGCACATTTATATCCAAATATTATGCCAATTAGAGAGAAAAGTATGGTTCACACATCTTCTTAAAGTTTCATCACCAAATTAGGTCTGATGGTGATGAAGACTAATACAAGAAATCAGAAGGAAAAAGTGGATTTTTTCCACTGTGACAATCAATCCACTCTTACCTGAATATCAGTTAAATGCAGCATGGTCTTTTTGTAGGAGAGGATGTCAAAGTCTGTTGCTTTCCAGATCACATGACTGAATATCTCACCTACTTTCTTCTTTTTTGTTATTACAATGAGATATGTGCCTGTAAAATAAAGTTGAAATTAAAAAAAGTATATAAATATGCACACATTAAAAAAAAGCATCTAAAACTATCCCAAGCAACTCAAACTGACAGAAAACAAGTTGCTTCAAATTCCAGACTTCATGTATTTCTAAGGAGAATAGCTTGAAAGAAAGCAGGTTGCTTAAAAGCACAGGGAAAAGAAGGGAATAAATAAATAAATAAAAACCCAGTATCAACACTTAGGACTTAGTGCTGTTTATAGCTGCAGTATTTCTGTTTTTTTTTTTTTCCTCCAGATCCTGATACTATTAAGCCACCCATATTCCTCTATACTCACAGATGACAAACTACTAATAAACACTCCAAGTTTCAGAAAAAAATCAGTGTCAGGAAAAACAACATCAGCAGAGACAGGCTAAAAGTCTTTAAGATCGTAAATACAGGAAGGAGCCAGTGCCCTCGGTCTCAGTTTAGACAGTGGAGAGCAAGTTAGCAGCAGAATAAGAAATCTGAAAGCCCTACTCATCTCATCCTGAAAACATCTTTGCCCTAATACATTCAAACAGAGTAGGAGTGTGTGCTTGTTTTATAATAATTTAGGAGGGGAAGTTTGTTGTTTTCATGATACCTAAGTAACAAAGCAGGAGAAATGCATGAGAGTTCAGTCACTCAAAGCAAAATACCTCCTTTGGGGGAAGGAGTGTGGGGAGATAATCTTAAAACCACCGAAAAGCTAACTTAAAGCACAAAGTCAGTGTCTTTTTTAATTTTAAGTTCTGGTTTTATAGCATTTACTTGGGTAGAGTATTCAAGCACTTAAGAATGCTTTATCATTTTCCCATCTCACATGAAGTATTGCTTGTGCTGACCAAAGAAAAGCAGACACCTTATTAAAAGACAGTTAGCACATTATGTCCAAAATTATTTCATAAAGATGTTGCACAACTAGCTGTATTGAATCAACACGACTTTTCAATATTGTCCTTTCCTATCTGGGTGGATAGCACCTGATTAGAGATTCCAAACACTGAAGATACTACTTCTGCATTAGGGGCAAAAATGCTAAAATAGGAAAACAGCATTAAAGCTTTTTAAAGATTTATGAGATACAGAATCCATTTTTATTCACAGAATACAGTGAATTGCATTGCAGAGATGAGCATTAACCTAAATACTATTTATATTTATATTTAGTTGACAATACAGTTGTCCTACACTATTTTTAATGGAGTGGGGAACTGGAGCCAGGGGGAGGGAAGAGACAAGACACTGAAGAAGTTACGTACTTTGGTACCATATTCAGTTACATGAACAGAATTCATTATCACACCTTAAGCTGTGAAAAACACCCTTGAGGGAAGTGGACTTATGAAATAACCAAGGCTCGTCGACTGCTCCAGACAAAGACATCCATTACAAAGCCTTTGCTCTGCAACATCTAAAATTCTCAATTAGGATATGAACATATAAAGTCTGGCAATTTAAGACTCTGTCAGAAGTCACTACTTTTAACACAGTGGTATTTTGCTTTCCTTTAATAATTTTTAAAAGAGTAACTGAACTTAAATCCTTCCTATGTACAGAGATTTTTACTCAGCATATATATTTCTCCCATATCAGCTTCCAGACAACTTTTGTCTCAAACTTTAAAGTCTTTAAGTCTATCCAGAGAGATTGTGTGTGTGTGTGTGTGTGTGTGTTTTCAAAAACAAATACCAGCATTCAAAGTTCACAAAACCCATGACAGTATGCATCGGTTTTATCTGTGGTAACACCTACTCACGTCCAGTTCAGACCTCTTTATAAAATATTTCAAAGAGTGGACAGCTTGTTCTTGCCTCATCTGTAAATCCAAAGGGTCTGGATTTGTTTTGGTTTGTCCTTTTTCTTTTCAAGTGTTGAATTTACTCCATACTGGGAGAATCATTCCAACACAGCCATTACTTAAACAGCTGCATGCACTCGTCTATCACCCTGTTTCTCCCAGCTATTTGTGTACCAGCATTATTGATTTGAGGTCAAACTTCAAAAAAAAGCACTTCATGTTACGGCAAATCCTGCAGCTAAGATGAACACAGTTAAAGAGCAAGCAGATGAAGGTCCCAAATACACATTCTTTAAAACCTGGCAAGCTGAGGATTAACTACCTTTGAATACGCTTAAGACAGACATGAACATCCACGATTAACTATGTTTTGATACCTTCATCCTGCAGCAGCCACAAAAAGTTTACAAAATGATCCAATCAAATGAAGTGTAATCTTAGGTACCCTTCAAAGACTATTTTTGTTTTAAAGGTTCTTTAGCAATGTATTTTGCTTAGCTAGTTTTAAAAAGCCGTTTGGCTTTCCTTACCTGCTACCAATCGGATTGTACCCAAAATACCAAATATAGGCCTTGTAACAGCTGAAGGAGGAATATCTTTCTTAACTGAAAAGAAACAGGAAAAATGTCAGAACGTTTCTTCCATGACTGTCACAAAACTATGAAGCTGGTCAAGCCACAGACAAGCATAATCCCCCTTCTTACCTACAAGATGAATTCTACAATGAAAAGCATCACAAATAAGCCTCTGCCATATTACACACAAAGCACTATTTTAAAGGCAAACAGCAATTCAAGAAAACAAGTTCCCTCTCTATCTTAACACCACTTGAATCTTCTGAGGAACTTCTGGGAATGCCTGGAGTAAAATACTAGCCGAAGGGTCTAGAGAGGCCTATCCTGAGGAGAACTGGTGAGGAGAGCACCTGTGAGAGTGACTTCAGTGGAGACTCTGTCAATAGCGAGCACGTCATCAGCTCCATCATCACAAGCTTCCACGTAGAATTTCTCCGGCGTTATGTGCCTGTAACAGAACACACAGGGGAGAGAGAAAAAAAAGTGTTTAGCAACACTTACTCTGGATTTATTGTTCATATTTAGGTTCTTTACCACCTGCAAATAAAGCCATCAATTTGAAATCTCATTTTGGCTCTGAGAACAATTCTCACTTGGATCCTACGCCACAGCCAGTGATGGAGACAGAGTATAATAGAACCAATGAGACTGATCGGTCACTGCAAAGTCCATGGCTGTTTTACTAATCCTAAACCTTGTTTAGAACACTGGAAGAAAAAGACATGACACTGAATTCACATATAGACTATAGGCAGGGGCAGGAAGACATCTGAAGGCACCTGTGTCACTTTAGAGAATATCATAAAAACTATCAAAATCCCCTAGAAGTGACTCAGAAAAAAAGTGAAAGCTACAGACAAGTTTATTGCAGCACGTATCTCAACACTACCATTCCCCACAGTTGTTATCTAGGTCTGTCCATATCATTTAGTGCATCAGACCAACACTGACATCCTGTTCAGGCTTCCTAACCATCTTCCCTCAGAAAAACTGCACACAGTAGAATATTAGCTGTAAAATAGAGCAGTTTTCAAAAGTGTACTTAAAATATGCCAGTTGAGGTACTAGCAAGAATCTGAACAAGTCAGGCTTGTGCAACTGAAACAGCTGTTATGTAGAACCAGCTTGTTACTGCACATATTAAATGCTTTAAAAAAAATGGTCTCAACTATCCAGCAATTTTCCTCACTTTAAGGCCTGATTAGGCTAAGGGGCAAATAGCAGTTTTAGACATGTTACTCTCTCTGCAGGATAGGAGGTATTTTTAGATTCCTTCTCCTTACGCAGCTCTTGCATTTTTAAAACGTTTTTGTATTTCTCTCTAAATCAGCTCACTGAAGTAGAATCACTGAATAATTTAAGTCAGAGGGGACTCTGAAAGAGATCTAAAAGGGCTCTTAACAGCTCTAACACCCCCACACACACACAAAAATAAAAAAGAGAAACCCACACACCAAACAAACAAGCAAACTCCAAACTCAACTTGAAAAATAAATCAATAAATCATGTTTCTCAAGTTTTGACCATCCCCGAGGACCGGTGTTTTACGATCTCTCTGGGCAACTAGAGAAAAGCCAGAGAAGACCAAGAGTTTCGTCAAAGAAAAATAAAAGCAAACCGCAGAGTGGTCTGAAGTATCTAAAGAGTAGCCAGCCAATTACTTCATAGGAAAATTAGTCCACCTGTCCCCAAATGTACAATATACACTGGGGTATGCACCTTGTATGGTATCCTTCTACGCACTCCATACTTAGCATGACATTTTGAAGTCTATTGCATTTTAAACAAAAAACGTTGGAGCAAGAAACACAAACGTGAAGTTCCTTGAACGCTGAAGCCTTACAAATCCATGGTTTTCTTCTTTCACTTCCACTGCATCTGGTTTTGATGAAGTGCAGAAATCAGGGTGCCAGGCTAGAAAGCTGAAAGAACTTAAGCAAGTACTTCTAAGCTGGAATCACAATGGAAGTGTCTAAATGCCACTTCATAACACACCAAGTTGAAAAGCCCCAAATCTTGCAAAAGGATTAAATCCTTGCTTCAGGAAAAAGGGGAGTACTGCTCTCTCAAAATTTCTTGGCCCTTGCTTCCTTTTGTTTAAATTAAAAGTTCTCTAAAATAAATTTTGGTTGAGGAAGAGGCAAAGAACACAGGAAGCTTCAGCCCAAAAGCTGATTTACAGACTTCTGATCTACAAAACTAAGCTTGCAGTCTCTTATTAGTTGAGTCATCCCTTCCCATCCTAAGTTATAAAGAGGTATAAAACCACTCTCAGCTCCATAGGTTAAGCACATACTGCAAGATGCCACGTGCTCTAGGTGTCCCTGCTGGAGCAGGAGGGTTGGACTAGATGATCTCTAGAGGTTCCTTCCAACCTCAACCATTCTGTGATTCTGTGAAGATGTTAAACTGCTGAAAGAGGGATAATTCCATGATGAGGTCACTATGCTTCCCCTTTTACTGGAATAGGAAACAGATCAAAATCCAAATGCTAGATCACAACAAGAAATAGGACCACTTAGGAGTTTTCTAGGAACCTATACTCCATGATTTCTTTTGAAGTCAGCTCTCATTTACCAATATGCGCTATATTCAACCCATGTTTAACTCATATTTCATGCTTAAACCTGCACTCTTCTCAGCTATGCTGTTACTGCTGCCTATGACCAATCAAGCCCCCAGAACTCTTCCCAGCAATACCTTGCTTCCAGCACAGCTTAACAGCACAGAAAACCTGCATAAAACCAGAGTTCTTCACATTTACCTACATTAAAATAAACTGATCACCATTATCAAGGGCTACTTCTCAGTGTAGATGGAGAGATAAACGGAGATATTCCACACCAATAGAATAACTTAGGATACTTGAGAAGAGGAAAGGCACTAGATGTGAACTTGTTGGAAGTGACACATTCCACATACTATTAAGGGTGACTTGCAGCTCCAAAAAAACTTTTAAAAATAAAAATCTCTCCCTTTAGAAGTCTGTAGGTGGTTGCCAAGAGATAAGTCAACTCACTCAGACTTAGTTCTTACAGTTCAAAGTTGAGAGTAAGTATCTGCAAGTGATTTAAAAACCTAGAAGGAAATGAAGACATAGTTAGACATCTGGCATTAGTTTGAATTTTATATATGTATATATGTATTTTAGTAAGAGGTTCTTTTTCATTCTCTCAGTTTATGGTACTGAAGAAGTAGTTAAAAGAAGAATCTACATAAAAAAAACGTGCACAGAAGCCAGAGTTACAGTGTGTCTTCAACAGTCTTGCCCTTAAGAGGGGAAAAGGATGCTAATTAGTAGCATGCTAAAGGGTGCTAATTCAGTAGCCTCATTTCAGTAGGAATTTTGCTTTCTCATTTGTTCCCCTAGTTCAAGCACTACCCCTCCTGTGAATCACTCTGGGCACTGACATATGGGAGCACATCTAACGCTGTAGTCAGGGTCCTGCTCTACATGCAGGAGGTTTCTAGCATTTCTAGCAAGTATGGCACATCTGCACAGTGTCGATCCCGTGTCAAGAGCATTTTCTCCCTCAAAATTACTGGAAATTCCTACTAAAACAAAGGCACTTCGAAAATAAAGGCAGGAGTTTCACAGCTTTGGCATCTGATTTTCTTAGTAGCTATTTGTACTACCAACAGTTCCTTATCCCTCACCTTGAAATTCAGGTTTCTCTATATTCCTGTCCTGCAGAGGAAGTGAATGTAGGAAGTCCTGCCACATCAAAATGCATGTGTTATAATTTAAGACTTGCTAATAAAAATGATATTTTTCCCCCACTAGCTGCTTTCAAGGATTTCCTTTTCTTTAACCATAATAGCTAGAGTTATCGCATTTAATGCTTCAACTAACAAGATGCCCTAACAAAATACAAGCATGCAACAACAAAAACCCCACACTGATTCCTGACATAAGTGAAAAATCAGGATAGTCAAAGAAAAAAAAGGAAAAAAAGACACACACAGACACATACTGCTTGCTTAGACCAGTTAGAGTCACACCTTCACTTAAAGTTAATCAAGATACTTGTAGCTTGCACATTTGTTTTGAAGTTTGCTTAGTTATAAAGTAACATTGCACATTATGAAGATGTAGCAGAGCTGCATCCCACACTTTCATTAGGCTGATCTTACCAAAAAGAGAAAAAAAATTCCTATTTTGAGATGGAGGAGAACGCATCATGCTCTAACAGCAACTAAAGATAGTACTTCACTCAACATCTCTTAAGCCTTATAGACCTCAACAGCCAGGCCTTACTTTGAGAATCGATTATTTCACCATAAATACTTAACACTGCCCTGCTACAGGAAGCTCTTAGGTGCCAGCCCCTCAGCACTGCAACGAGGCAGACCAGAAAGGCCCCCCTGCGCTGCCGGGCCACGTGTTCGCAGCGCTCGAGGTACTGGAGTGGTCTAGAGCGAGATACAGGAGAGACACCGGCCCAGGCGCCGGCGGCGTGTTGGGTAACAGCGCTACCGCCGCCTTGCAACACTCCGGAGAGGCCAGATTTTCGAGGCGAGCAGGTGCTCTAATTTTACATCTGCAGTAAATATTTCCTTGAGCCCTTTCTGCTCAAGGAGAACTGGGATATCTCCCACAGAGTAATAGTTGATGTAGGGAGGAGAATGAGATGCCAAGCTCATGTTAAATTATTTAAGTATTGGGAATGCCATTTAAGAGATGGTCATCATTGAAAGACATCTTAATAATAGGTAATTCCAGTTACTTTTCCCCTCACATAAGATGACAAATGATTTACTGTCTGAGTTACGCCCTCTGTAGCCAAAGGGCCCAAATTCACCATAGGAGGCACTTGGACTAAGCGGACCAGATGGCCAAACACTGAAAACTTTTTAATAAAAAAGAAATTAATGAATAGCAATAAAACAAGTTTACATCCAGAGGCTGCTAATGCCTGATCTGTACTTTCTCACAGTGCAAGCGCAGCGATAGGAGATGGGAGCTAGTTTTGAAGCTCAGCTTGTGTCAGAGGCCCACAGGATAGGTGGAAGGATGCACTTTCTGCAGGATAAAGTCTTTGTCATCCAAGTAAGAAAAAATAACCTCTAGTAAGCAAAACCAGCAGCCAAGTCTCTCTATTCTGCAGAGAGCTCGGACAATCAGTTTTTCCAGATTAATTGGATTGCTCAGCTCCACTGCCATCCACCAGTCATTAGCTATTTATGAGGGTGACACGAGTTCCAGAGTCCTCCCCTTGCAAGGAGGGCTGAACATTGCCCATCCCACTGCCACAACCTCCACATCCCACCTTTTCTCCCTCCCACAGGACACCACCTGGACCACAGCTTCAGCTTAAAGAGCGACTGATTTGGTTCAAGTGACAAGAAAAGCCTCTGCCAAGTAGGCAAGAGCCCCTTAGCATCCTCAGCTGTCAGCAACACTCCTTACCTGCAATGTCTGTATATTCTCACATAGCTGCTCATCAAAACAAGAAGCCCAGCAATCATCAGGAAGGTTACAGCTTTATAACAGCCTGTCTATATAGATATCTAAAGAGAAAGCCATGTGCTTACTCCAAAACCAAAAGCAAGTGTCAAATGAAATTTAACCCAGCACTAGTTACAGGCTTCAAAGTCACTCTCGGATGCTGATGCCTCAAAATGGCATCGATTACACCGCTTTGCGCTCATATTTGGAGGTGAAAAAGCACAGAAACACCTTTAGGACACACAAGGACATTGGCTTAGAATAGCCACAAACAACAGAAATAGTTTCATGTTCACAAGACCTCCCCACCACCCCGAGCTTAACCACGCAGGGTGAGGGCCTCCAAGGGAAGCACCTTTTCGGTGCAATTTCCTTTGCTGTATAAAAGGCACAGAGCAGGATCTGGAAAAAAAGCATGTTCAGAGCTGAGTTCTCGCTTAGAAAAGGCTGGTTTTACAGTAAAGAAGCAAATAAAAAAAAAAAAAAAAAAGGCCAAAATCTAGAAGGTTGGAGGAGCTCATGGAAGAGCGATGCTGGGCACAAAGCGAGGGAGCCCCCACAATTGTTTATGTCGATGAGATCTGATTAAGCGGCATGAAAATTACTACTAGGCTCTGACAGGCAAGTATCCTTAAAAAGCCTTCTGCGGGCAGGCAGCACTGCGACACGCAGCGTCCATAGCCTTAAGCATCAGTAGGTCGTTTTTTAAGAAAGTTAAATACATTAGAAAAGAAAGAAAGAAGAGACAAAGGCAGAGGACAGGGAGCGCCCGGAGCCAAAGTCCTCCCTCCGCGGGCAGCGCCGCGGCGCGGGCCTCGGGCCGACCCAGGAAGCGGCGCGACGGG
>VZSG01000149.1:69166-88213 GCA_013398315.1 Nothoprocta pentlandii
CGCGGGAGCCGGCTCCTCCCGCTGGGAGCCCCGTGCGGAAGCGGGACAAGGGGTTTTACTGCCCTCTTTGATCGCTGCAGGCGGCTCTGGCACCGGAGCGGGAAATCCGCCCTCCCGGCTTCGCTATCTACACGGAAACCCACCGCGTGGCTGGGACCAGGGACTGGGAGTCCCGCCGGTTTCTCCCAGTGACACGGGCACCCTTGGAAAAGGGAGGGAAAGGGACACACGTTTGACCCCGTCACTTCCCCGGCCTCAGGGGCTGCCTTCTCGCTGCCCTTCCTCCCCAGCCCGTGTCTCAAGGCACCCGCTGTGGGCACAGGAGCCCTCGGCGGCACCGGGCCGCACGGACCCCTCTGCAGCCGCCCCTCCTCTCTGCCCCACAGCCTCTGGGCTTCCAGCATCGCTCTTTCCCACGTGCCCCCAGCTGCTTCGACACCCCGGGCTGTTTATTGATCAGAAACCATCACGCAGTTTTGGACAATTCCACAGCAAGGATTGCACTGCAGCCGTTTATCCCCAGGTGTATCTTGTCGGTGATAAAACCAGCCCGGAGGCGGTGGCCGCACTGACCCGGGCACATATTTACTGTCGTCTGTGTGTGCAGCTGCGTGGGCTGCCCGCGCACCTGAGCTGAAAGGCAGGGTCCTTCACGTGGCTTTCTTAGCAATGGAAGCAGATCCAGGGCACAAAACTGCTGCTTCACCGACCAACAGCGGGCTGGTTTTGAGACCCGGGTCAACGTATTTAGGCAAAGATGCACCGGCAATTTTTCTTTAAGCTAGGTCACAGTTCTGCTGCTGCTAAAATAATCAAGGGAAATGCAAAAATGCAAAATGGGGACTGAAATCGTTACGAAGAAAGAGACTCGATTCGCCCCCAGGGCTGTGAACTCACAGGAGGGAGAGGCCGCCGGCTCAGCTGCTATTAGAAACAGACCTAAAAGACAGCAAATATTGAAACTGGTTGAATATTTGCCCGGTACTAAAAAGCAGCGCAGGGAGAACGTACAGGAAAATATTGACTCTTTTTCTCACAAAGACAGCCCTTTTCTCCAAGCAGCGAACCTGCCACATAACAGCCCTTACCACTTCAGCCTTCCCCTTTCAAGTCTACCATAACAAACCTGGCTGCTGAGGTAATTCCAGAGTTTCCAGACTCAAGAGCTATTCACTTTCTAAAAAAATAAAAAATACAGAAATCATTTAACCACTGGAAGACCAGGAAAACCCTTGAAAAGCCCGCAAATGACTTAGAAAGTGAGGAGCTGTAAGACCCTTGGCTCACCAAACACTCCTCCCCTAGGTGCTTTAAAAAGCTACTCCCTGTGTTTAACAGCAAGGCAGGTTTGTGAAAATGTTTTGACCCCAGCCACTTTGTATACTTGAAAACACAAAAATACCTTCTTCTGAAAACACACAAAAATACCTTCTTGTTGTATAGCTGAAGTTTTCTTTCTGGCTCTTAAGCAAAGATCTCTATTTAAAGGAACTCCCATGCTCTAAGCAATAGAAAATTAATAGCATGATCTGAGCCCAAACCCTGTTTGGAAGCTCTGCTTCCTGCAAGCAAGCTCCAGGAAACTCCTTGGAGTAACTGTTTGCACGTGAGTTCTCCCTGCCTCCCCTGTGGGACTTCCGAGCATCCCTCACCCTGAACCGACTCCGAGAGCAGGCTGGTTTGGGAGACGACGGCTCGCCCAGCGTTTCAGGGCGTCTGATGGGTTTCTGTACGTCAGCGAACAGAAGGCAGCGAGGTTCACGTGAGGAGCAGAGCGTGGCCCCTGCGACGCAGGTCGTGGGTGGTTGGGTACGTGTTTCCGAGGGGCCTGCGCTGCCCAGAGCTCCGCGCTGCCGCTTCCAGCTCTCGGCGCACCCGGAGAGCGCTCCCTGTGCCGGAATAGTTCACCTGGCGCCGTCGGAAGGGAAAGTAGGGCAGCCCTCCTCTGCCTGGCGGGCGGCTGACGGGAGCAACCAGACACCTGTGAAAGCCGAGGCCCAACTTTCCGCCGGGGCCGGAGCCCGCCGGCCGGCTGGGGCTTTCCATGGGGAAAAGCTCCCACCTCTCCTGTCTCCTGCCTCTCTGAGTGGGGGGGCTGTGAGAGTGAAACTGCAGGTGACACCTGGTCTGAGAGCCGGTACCTCCAGTTAGGCTGTGCCGTGCTCGGGTGTCACCGGAGCGTTTTCCACAGGCGCTCCCACACTCCTGGGAGCAGCTTCCTTGCAAGGGCAGCGTTCTGCTAGCCCTCCTGCTGCCCCTGCACTCGGCGCGGCCCTAAGGCACCACAGATCCCCTTCTATCCCTCAGCCAAGCGCTCAGGGACAGAGCATCCCACCAGAGTGCCCCCCTTCCAGAAGCCCCCTTCGTAGCACACACACAAACACACACACCATCTTGGTGGCCAAAGGGAGTTTAGTGCCAAGGATTAGCTGGATTACTCACTAGGCAGCAGGGAGCGGGTGTTGTTTCCCACCTCTGCACCTTGAGGCGGTCCTAAAAATCACAGCCAGGTCTCAAGCCCCTCCTGGGCCTGCATCTGATGGAGCCACAGCAGGGAGGCTGCCGGCTGCAGCCCGCGCCTGCGCTGAGCACAGTGCAAAGGGTCTGCCCAGACGCCCAGAAATGCCCTTTGTTGGCAAAGCAAGGGCAAGAGCAAGGGAAAGGGAAAGGGAAAGGGAAAGGGAAAGGAAAAGGGAAAGGGAAAGGGAAAGGGAAAGCGAAAGGCAAGGGAAAAGCAAAAGCAAGTCACTGCTAGTCAGTCCAAACTCCTGATCACGACAGATGTAACACACGGGGCTGCGCCTGGGTCCCGTTCCAGCTGAGAGCGGGTGAAGCAGCCCCACGGACACGCTCTGCAAGACAGGGCCCTTCCTGTCCTGCAACGGCAGCACCAACTGGGAAAAAATAGAGAGCGGAAAGAGAGAGAAGCACTAACCCAAACCGGTCTTCAAGTGTGGGCCAGACTTCACTATTTGACAGTAAATAGCACGGCAGGTCTACCACCGAGCCCTGAAGGACAGCTCTGAGAACTACAGGTGCTCCACGTGAGCTGGAGTTTGGCTGCTTGGCACGAAGTTCAATCATCCCCCCAGCTACAGTCACCTGCAGGGAAGGATGGCTGGTTGGGCCATGGTGGGTGCTCATCTGATGCCCCTTTCTGGCGTGTAAGTGCCACTGCTCAACTAATTGACTGTAGTTTCCTCAAGAATGTTATTCTGTCCACTGTCCATCAGAACTGACTTGTTTTTAGCATGGACACAAGAGTATTTAACTAGTGTTCCACAAAATACATGCTGAGAAGGGCAAGTCAGACCCCATATTGCATCTGAGACTCAAAACCAAGAGTTTCTTCTTAAATAAAAACTTGGCACCTGTATATGAGGGTCTGCATAGCACTGGTACAGAACAAAGACTGCAGGTTCATATCTACCATATATGTAACATACTGTAGGAGAGGATTTCTCCAGCTACAAAGCACGGAGCTTCAAAATGGGAAATCATCTGCCTTTCTGCTTTCCTCAACAAGAGAAAATAGGGGCCAAACTCTCCCCATCCTCTTTGCTCAGATAAGCTGCTACAGTTCATGTGAGCAGATCTGTTTATACCGATGACTGGACTCATTTGAGTGGAGGTTTTGGAGCTAGGCTCCAAATCCCTGTATAACAAAGGCCTTGGTCACGATCTCAAGTTTGTTCCCAGGGCTCTAAATAAGCACTGTTATGAAATGGATTTGTGCTGGGCAAACACCCTGGAAAGGAGCAGCCAGGCTGAGCACTGAGTTGTGGGGATGAACCAGGGGGAGCTCAGGCAAATGTCTGTGTGCAGGGAGATTTTTCCAAAGTGATTTCTGCAAGCAAGGACAGGGACAGACTTCCCCAGCATTCACACTTCCAGCATCCAGGCCTTTCCAAAGCTAATCCACTATTCAGACTCCGATACAGCAGACTGGCCCCTGCACATCACACTGATCCATAATCCAGGCCCAAAGTCACTATGGTAGCTTAGTTTAGCTTAGGTTGTTCCAGTTTTCTGTTGTGTTGGAAATGGGCTGCCAGCCTCCATGCCCGGCCTGTGCTTGGAGAGCTGGTGCCTTCCAAAGCTGGATTGGTATCGGAGTCCTGGACATTAACTAGGAGACTGGAGCTGGCTGTTTTGAATAGAGCTTGTTCTTTTCTTTTCCTAAAGAATTAAAAAGAAAGAGAGAGAGAGAGAGAGAGAGAGAGAGAGAGAGAGGGTCTGCCTAAGAATTGGTATTAGTAATTTGATATCCTTGAGGGAGTTTGATGAAAGGTGCTGGTTGGAAAACACTCGGTAGACTGAAGGAATGTTCCCAGCAGGCAGGCAGGCAGGCAGGCAGGCCTCGGGCTTCCTAACTGTGCATAGCATGATCTGAGTTCATAGACACGGCAGCTACTTGTGCTTTTACTGAAGAATCTTTCAAAATGAGCCAGAAAAGAATCTCTGGAGAGCAGAGAAAGGCACATAAAAGGAAACCCATCAGTCTGGATAACATGCCACATTCTTGGGCATACAGGTAGATACAGTTTGATACAGCTGGAAGTCTCAAGCCTACAAACTCTGGGAATCCAGAAAAAAAAAACAAAAATGTCTTCTATCCTTTTACAGGAAAACCGTTGATTGGAGAAAAACATGCACAGGAAGTCATCTGAGGGAGGGAAGAGGGAGACCATGTAACAGGACTTGTGTCCAGGCTTTTGGGAATCCGCCTCGCCGGCTAGTAGTGATGCTGGTACCCAGCTGCGGGGCTCGTGCCGTCCTCTATGTGCTTCAGGTGACAGGAGTGACAGAGCAAATGTTCATCCAGCGGGTAGCAGCGATGCCCGTCCTCATCATTGAGCTCCATGCCGCAGTCCTGCGGAGACAGCCCAGACAAACTGCTGTAACACGGCCTTGCCTTCCAGTGCCCAGTGAGGTCTGGCTCCCATCGGGATATCCCTGTGACACGGAGGGACAACACCCAGCCAGCAGAGCTCTTTAAGTCTAATAATAATAATACTTGTACTTGTCACGAGAAGGACAACACCTGTTATAGACATTTTGAAGGGCAGCCCGATAGGAATTTAAGTAGTTTTAATCAGTAGGTTTTATCTCACGGTGAGTTGCATCCCTGTGCATTTTAAATGTGTTCACGTTTTGCTTTCGGGTGGAATTTGAGCCGTGGGTCAGGGCCTCCTTTCACTGCGTTATGAGCACAGTGATGGGGGACGTCTATTTATTTTAACTCCCAGGGCAGAAATATGAAGGCTCTCTGGAAAACCCCGCACAGAGATTAACTGAATGTCTGAAGATGGCATTTCTTGGGATCATCTTCTGCAGACACAAATTTCCTGCCCTCCTCCTGCCCACACAAATTTCCATGAGAATGAAGGAAACTGACACTGCACAGGATCACTCAACACCTTAGCATTTCACAACAACTTGACTTGGAAATCAGATACCTTAACGGGATCCAGAGCTCAAGGTTTCTAAAAAGCAGCAATTGGACCTTACCAATTCACCACATTTCCTTCATTCACAAATAAACTGCCATGTTTTAAGAGCAGTAATATTTTTTTTTTGCCCATAACGTTAAAGACAGCAAAAGAACAGGACAGTTTTTATGCACACTGGAAAAACATCTGTCCTCAAACTGGAGATTTCTCCAGCATTGCTAGCAGACAGCAGGGCTCTCACCATGCAAGCCCTGTACTGTTCAGCTACTGCACCGGGCAAAAGGAAATTTACTTAAATTTCCAAAATAACACTAGCTAGGGTTATTAAGTGCCCGTTCCCCTAGGGAGCTGCCGACCTACCTCGCAGTGGTAACATTCCACGTGGTAATCCTTGTCCATGGACACAACCCGAATGGTCTCGTCAGACCCCTGTGAACGTGCAAGCAGAGGAGAAATTACAAAGCCAGAGGATTACGGGAGGATCAGGCTCTGCGGATGCTTCCTGCACTAATGGGAATGTTGAACAAAGGCACCGGGGCTGCCGGCTGGAAACCACAAATAAATCCTGCCACCTGCAGTTATTTTTACAGTAAAGCTTCACCATCGACTGACTCCAAATATCCTCTACAGTTAAACAACAGAAATGTCACATCTATCCCAGCTAAGTTGTTAACGAGGTAGCAATGTTGATGTATCAAGTTTCTCAGCATTTTAAATTGCTGCTGCAGGCACTAAAATGAGTCCTTGGCAGAGGGGTCACTAAAGGTCCTTCCCGAGCATCACCAGCTTTTATTGCCATGAAGGAAATGTATTCCAACAAAACACTAAAAGCAGCATAACGTGGCAGGAGATGAAGAAAAGCAGCCTGGCTTGGGGGGAATAAGGGACATTACCAAGCAAAGGAGGGGTCCCAGCCCCATCCTGGGGCCTGCAACCTGGACCAAGTTGTCCCCTCTCTGCTGCAGCAGGGGGTTGCACTAGATGGTCTCTAGAGGTCCCTTCCAACCTCAGCCATTCTGTGCTTCTGTGGTTCTCTGCAAGCACTGGGACCTCTGTCTTGACACAGGGTCGACCTCGGGCACGCGCTTGGCACCCACGGGGAGTAAGAAATATAAGGCTCTCACCTCGGAGGGTAGAATGGGGAGTCCACATGCTGCACATTTTGGAGCTAAAACTCTAGGAAAGAAGTGAGAAATGGATGGCAAGTTAGAAAGCAGCATTAGGGAAAAGCTCCTATGCTCTTAGTGATGACATGAAAAGCTGCATCTATAAATAATATGCACAGGATGGCTTTTCATCCCCAAAACACAATTTTATTTTAGGATTCATTGAACACCATGACACGTATTTGTCTCCAATTAAACTTACTGGGGGGGAAATAAAGGAACAAGGGCATATATACAGGGACTGACAGATGTATATGAAGGATGACTCTGTAGCTCCCATGTTCCCTAAGGAAATTTGACTGGAAAAAATAATATTAAAAAAAAAAAAAAGAAGATTCCAAAGCTACCTTGGTTTTTAAACCATCAGTGCAATAGCTTTCTATTCACAAATGAATAATGCATTTGACCCATGACTAACTGCTGTTTACATATTCCTGTGACTGAAACAGTACTGACTACTGGTCAATAAGCCCAGACTTCTCTGAGTGGGTCCTGCTGCAACTCTGTTGCTATAAATCTAAAAAAAAACCTGTTTTTCTTTTCTTTTTTTTCTTTTCTCTTTTCCCCAGGTAACTAAGGCTTAGCACCTTGTTAGTCAAGCAAAAACAGTCTTCTAACTGAAGTTAAAGAAAAAGAAAATCACTGAAAAATTTTTTGGCTGTTGCTAAGCAAAAGTGACTTAGTGATTTAGAAGAGAGAACAGGGAGAAAATGAACAGGACTGTCCCTCCAAAAACCCCATTAAAAGAACTGACTGCTTCCCCTGCCCTGGGGCTGGATCATGCTGAGAGAAAACAGTAAGACAGTGTGAGGCTCCTCATTTTTTTAATATAATAAAAATAATATAGGACAATTAATAATTAGTAAATTAAATTGCAAGGAAATGCATATCCTTTCTGAACAATGCTGACACACAAATGGATTTAAAAAGTTAGCACAATAAAGAACAATTCCAGAGGGTGCTTGAGCAACATTCCCAAAGTCTGCCTGCTCAGAAAGTAAGACAAGGAGCACAAACCAAATGCATGCAGCTGGTAACTACCAGCTAAGAGCACAACCCTTTCATTTTATTTCATAAAGACCAAGTGATTTTAAGTCAATTTATCAGTGGTTTAACTTAGAGCTAGATTTAAAAAAGCATTTTGTATTTGGCACTGATTTCTAATAACATTCCTGGCTCTTCAGAAGTCAAACAGCCCTGCAGCTTATGGAAAGGAGCCTGCATTGATTTCAGGGAGGATTCCCAGTCTTTATGTGTGAGCAGACTAATTTCTTACCTCATTGAACACTTCAGGAGCATTATTTGACTATCTCAGTTTCCCTGTGAGACCAATGAACATTATCACCACTTTGCAGAGGGGATAGCAAAGGAGAAGCAGCCTCCTCACAGTTACACAGGAGGCTGCTGGCACGGCAAGGGGAGACATGAGGGATCTCTAAGCTCCAGTGCTGCCCTGCACCTCTGGCTTCTCCTCCTGTCCCTGCTTTGCTAATTCATACACCGTAATTATGGGGAAGGCTGAAGCAGAGGCTCGTGGACTGGATCCCCTCTGCTGTTTATTTGGTCCTTACTTGTGGTAGTCCCTGACACAGTAGATTTTGTTCTCGGCGTCTACAGTGAACGGCACGCCATCCAGACACTCGTTGCAGACCACGCATCGGAAGCAGCCTGGGTGGTAGGATTTCCCTAGAGCCTGCAGGATCTGCAAGAAGCCAAGAGACAGGACAAGAAGGCACGGGTGGGCATGAAAGGTGACAATAATACATTCTCAGTGTAACACCACACTGTGCGGCACGGTTGTCAGTGGAGCTGAGCCCTTTTCCAGGCCCCTCATCTGAAGAATGAGTTAACAGGGAGACAAAGGGCAACTGGAATCAATATGTAACACCTGGTTCCAAAGAGCAGAATTCTTAGCAGGGCTAAGAAAACAATTTACAGAGTCTCAGACAAGGTATCCAGCACTACAAAGAACACAAGTGACAGAATTTAAGGGAGAAAATAATTTGTGAAGCAAACAGGTGAGATTACTTAGCAGAATCAAACAGCAAGACCTAGCACCTCCACAAGAGGAAACGCATCTTCACACTCTCCATGAGAGGCTGCAACAAATATTTTAGCTGGGTTTCCAAAACTTCTTAGATTCCTGGGAGCTTTGTGCACAGTAGCCTGGCTTTTTAATAACCTAGACAATCGCAATTGTATTGAACTCAACATCTGTAATTCACTGTTGGCATCGGAGCACCAAGTAATGGGTGGAACTACATGGCCTGTTATCATTGTGATCAGACTTCTGAGTATGAAATAGCCCGCCTGTTATGTTAGAAAGCATTAATATTGGAAAAGTTAAGATAATTAGAGGTAAGCATTTGAAAACCCAGGAAGTTCATCACTTCTCTCCCTCAGCCATAGTTTTAGAGCATCAACATGGTCTAAAGACCATCAACATTTGGACCATCAACAAGCAATTGCCTCCCGCTGAATGAGCCACACCGGAATACTGCCTGATGTGGGAGAAAGGCCTGGATAATCCTTTGCTGGGATTGCATACGTGCAGCACGTGCCTGCTGTAGGCTCATAGGACTTGCCTGCTCTGGTAGGACTTCCACAGCCCTACTGAGCAGTTTTCAAGGCCCTGGACACACCTGAGACTCCAATCACACACTCAGCCCAGTGCCTTCCAGCATGCACAAAAAACCAGCACCAAGGCAGCAGCTTCATTCGGGAGCCACACAGCAACTCACAGCATTCCTGCAGGGAAGACAAGCCCAGCAAGGGAGCACGAGCAAGGAAGCACAAGCAAGGAAGTACTGCAGGAATCCCTGCAAGGACCAACAGCGCCTCAGCGGATTGTCCTTCTCCCACCAACCTCCCACCAGGCAGACTCACATGAAAACACATGGCACCGGATACTAAGATATTTCGCTTTTGATGTATTCTTCTAAAAAGCTGGAGGATTTGGGTTTTTTCCTAATGCAATTATCACTTACCATGTCCATTATCAGGTGGCCGCAAATGAAACACCTGTCAGCTGACTGCTGGAAACCAGAGTACTGCAAGGACAAGAAAGAACTGGCTTAACATTTCTCAAGTCTGGTAGAGCATAAATAACAGCACATTGGATGGATTCCTTTCTTTTCTTTTTTTTGTCCCTCTGCTCCCTTTGCAAACTGTATTTCCTATCGCCTTGTGAGCATATGAAGACATAGATGGGGCACCCCCAGAGGATATTCTATAAAGATAGCAGATATATTATATATAGAATTGTTAGTTCTTGAAATTTTCAAGTTCTAAAATGAAGAATAACCAATTATATAACACCATGAATGCACATGCAAATAAAGCATTTACTAGTAAGACTTGCATGTTTATTTGACCATGTGAATCTACAAGCCACGAATTTACATGTGTTTATCACATACTTCCATCACAACACTTGTATATATATATGTATATATGCTTCAAAAACCAAATTCTGCCTTGGGCTGCTCTGTTACAGATCTACTGAAACTTGTATGAGACTGGAATGTTGTCCCAACTCTTTTCCAGTTGGACTTTGATCACCTTTCAGCTGCTATTGCTAAGATCTAATGGTAGGACCTGATTGCCCTGCATGCAGTGTGCACCCTTGGGCACAACACAAAACCTATCCACACAGGAACACACATTTGAAACACAAAATGTTTCAAATCCTGTCTGAACAGTGGGAACGCAAACTGGAAAAAATGAAATATCTTAAACACATTTGAATTAGATGTTTCCACTTTCAGCCTGTGCAGAACGTGCTGGCAAGAAAAAAGAGGATAACTGACTTTGACACTGCTAGACCTCCTCAGTAAGTGGCAAATAGAACTGCTCAAATCTCAGTGGTGTCTCAGTCTGTAAGACTTTGTCTTAGTCCGTGGGGGCTATAGAGGTTGTTGCACTTTCTGCGGTGTCAGGGCAGTCAGGAGTTTCTCCACCAGCCAAGGAGAGGACTGTAGGGCTGCTCCTTGTTCACAAGCCCCTGAGGGCAATGGGAAGACACCCATGAAGGTGCCCAAGCAGGGAGAGTTAATAGGAAAGAAAAGTTCCCTCGAGCCATTTATCTTGCTCTTACCTCCATGGCATTTCTACCAAGATCAGTTCTGAAGAAGCCATCACAAGTGGCTACAGCTTCAAGTAATGCAGAGCCAAGGGTTCTCTCTCTGCTACTTCCACTACCACACACACAGTAGCCACCAGGCCACCGACCCAGCCAACCTGCTGAGTCTGGCACGTGGGTTAACAGAGGGTGTGCAGGGCCAGGGAACTGTACAACAAGCACGTGCAGGAGGCACAGGCACAGCACGGGACGCGACGGCCCCGCGGGACTATCTCTGTGCTCACCAGGAAATCTTCCTCACAGAACACCTTCCCGTTGACAAAATAGAAGGCTTTTCCTCTCAGCTTCCGACCTAAGGAAAAACAAACAGGGAGAAGAGAAAGGTCAGCCGGGAGCAGGGATGAAAGCAGGAGCAGAACCTGGCTGCTGGAGACGCCTTTGGGCACGGAGCACTAAGCACACGCAGCAGAGCAGCATCTCAAGTAACAGGCTGACCCACGACAAGGACATCCGACACCGGAGCCGGAAGACCCAGCTCCCACGTGGAGCACAGGGCTCCCCAGCCCCCAGCGAGCCTCCTCTACCATCCTTCTAGAAAAGGGGACTGTCTTTTTTATTTATTATTTATAAAAGGCTGATTCCGCTGTTTCACAGCCTCTTTCCCCTACTAAAATCACCTGCCTAAAGTAGGTTTAGAAATTACCAACCGTCCCGGGCTGTGCTAGGGGCAAGAGACAAAACTGCAGCCCGGGCGCAGCCTGGGGACGTGCAGTGGGACCCTGGCCAGGAGGCCTGACCCTGGACACCCGGCACGCTGCAGGGGGTAAATACTGTTAAAAGATTTCTCAGCAGTTGGTTTATAGATAGGCAAGACACCAGGGACCGGTCTGGAGCCCCCTCGGGGTGTCTTACGGCATCTATCCACTTGGTTTTCTTCATGGAATAACTGCTCTGGCTGCAAAGGACCAAGAAATGGAGGAAGGTGAGCGAAGCCAAGTCGATAAACGAGTCTTTCCCAGCCCCTGTGTGCACCAGAGGGCACTCTCCGGCTGGAAAGCGGCGCTCGCTGCAAGCGTGCGATGGCTCCGAGGTGGGAGAGCAGCCAAAGGCAGCAGTGACCGCGGCCGGGCTGCGGCCCCCGCGCCAGGCACCCCGAGCAGCACAAACCCTGGCGCTGTGCCCCCGCACACTGGCGTCTGCTCCCGCGGGGACGCTGCAACACCCTGCCTCCATTCATCTCAGGCCGACACCAAGGCCTGCGACACCAACGCAGGCACCAGAATAAAAACACCCAACCTGGGGCTCGCTCGCTTTGTGTCCGGGTATGCTGAGGAGCGTGTCCACGGGACAGCGCCGCCGCCTGCGGACACGGCGCGGGATGAGCGGCACCGCAGCGCCGGCGGGGCGGGCGCAGCGAGGGGCTGCCCGCGCAGCACGGGGTGCTGCTTTACACCCAGCACCGGGCTCCGAGGCCGCCCAAAACGCCCGGGTGACAGGGCAGGCCCCCGCTCTGCGCGGGAGGAAGAGGCGCGAACGCGAAGCGCCCTTGGAGGAGGGAAGCGGGGAATGATTCCATTACTTTATTTGGGGAACAGGTGGCCATCGGGGCTATTTTTAGCTCCACGCTTCTCCATGACTTTCTTCTCTTGACATATCTGGCGGAAACCAAAAGGGAAACTCGTCAGGAAAAGGAGTAACCCAGGGGCACTGCGGAAAAGCCCCGGGAGCTCCGGGGATGCCGGGACCAAGGCGGGCAGGGGCGCCCCGAGCAGAGATGACACCCACCCCTGCATGAGCCTGAGCGTATTAACGCTTGCCTTGCCACTTCCACGAGCAATTGCTCTAACACCTGTTTGTAAAGCTGGCTCCTGAACGTGTTTTCCTCTCCCTTCACCCTGAATTTAGCTAATCTTTCATCTGCAAAACTTCAGACAATTAAAATTCTTCAGCTTCACACATTGTTAGGGGATTTCCCATTCCCTTCCCTGACGGGAGGTTTGATCCTCCTGCTTTTAAGCACAGCTCATCCTCACCACGTCCGTCTAACCCACGGAGTGGCTGCACCTTCCAGGTGACCCCGAGCTCCTCCAGGCACCAATTCCAGAGCATTCCCAGCCTGGTCCCAGTGCCTCGGTGCTGACCAGCCAGGCGCTGCCTCACTGCTGACCAGGCTGCAGTGAGGTTCAGGTCCCGGTTCCTTCACAGCCCTGGGCTCCACAACGGGCACCTGCAGGCCCCGCAACCTCAGCCCCCAGCCCCTGTGCAGCCCCCCCTGCTGCCCCGTGCTCAGCAGGGTTCGCCAGGCCCCGCCGGCAAACGCTGCTGGTTGAAGCCGGCCACAGGAGAGAATCTGGCACAGGACTGTTAATATTTCCAGCCTGCTCTTAACCTGGCGCTGCAGGAAGGAGTCCCTTGGCTGCCTGCACACACTCCAGATCACCTATATTCACTTTATGGTTAATAGGCATGCTAGTCTGGACCCAGTCTTGGTGAAGCAAGGGCAGGAGGACGGGATCTCTCTTAAAAGCGGCTGCTCTAGGACACAGCAGCTCCATTAGCATGTGAATCGCTCCACTACCGCAGCTCTATTGTGTGACTGCAAAGGAGCCTCCAAGCCCCCAGACCAGCAGAGGTGACAAAAACAAAGCTGGGAGAAGGGGCCGAGGCCCCAGGGAAGCCCTGGCTGCGCACGGGCCCTGCGGAGCAGCAGAGCAGGCTGGTGCAGGCCGCAGGGCTGCACGAAGAAGGGAGCGCTGTGCTGCGGCCTCAGTGCCGCCGAGCAGCATCTCCCCGTGCCCTGAAGCACCACTGAGCGCTCCCCCTTTGCCTCCGTGCCTTTGCTTTGAGGGAACTGCTCCCCAACACCCTGGGCGCTTCGATACCGAGGGACGAGAGAAACTCGGGCTGCAATGCGGGAGCCCTGCGGAAACGCCTCGATGGAGCCCGCGCGCTGTCTCCCTCCGTGCTGCTCCCAGGAGGGAGGCTCTGTTTTCCTGCCTCTCCCAATCCCGAGCACAAGCTGGGACTGCTCCGAGGACGGAGAAAGCCACCCCGATGCCACCATCTCCCTGACCGCCCCGGCCCTCCAGCTGCGGAAAGCTTCAGTGCCTCAGGTGAGTCCCTAGAAAACTACCCACGGACACTGCCCAAAACTTCACTGCAAACCTGTACAGCTCTCATGGCAGAACTAATCTTAGGCCTGCCCTTAACCAAAAGCAGCAATCGGAAGGTTGCATTAAAAAACAAACTGACCAGAAAGGTTGGAGATATATATATATTATATTATATAATATATATCCCCGCCAGCTTTCAACTTTTGTTCCCATTTTGTCCCTGTTCTCACCCAGCACAAAGACACCTGCGACTGTAACTCACCACCCCGACACCGGACACGGGGCACATCCCGAGGAGCCGAGTGCCTCTGCTCCCTGCCGGCTGCGCCTCTCCAGCAGGGATAGCCACCAAGGGCTCCCTCACCTGAGACCCGGCGCCGCCTCCAGCCGCTCTCCCCCTGCGCTGCCCGCGGCAGGAACACGTCGTGTTGTCCTCCCGTGACAGCCCTGCTGTTTTCCATGCACAGTGACCTCTCCTGCGGCAAAACGTGGAGATTTCCCCGCCGCGAGCTGGCCGGCCGAAGGCAAGAAGCCAGGGAGAACAAGGCCGCGATTTAGGCGGGAGCTGAAACATCCACAGATGCTTCCGCTGTCTCCAAACTGCCCGCAGTACCTGGCGTGCCTGAGTATTTACTGGGATGGCTCTGGCGGGAAATTCTGTAATAAAATCTTTCGCACAAGGGCTTTTGCGTGTTAATTTTATTAAACGTATGCTGCAGGGTGGCTGTTAGCTCATACTCAGCACTGCTCCCTTGGAACATCTGTTCATTTCTCACACATGCAGATCAACATAGTGGTTTTGTATTGAGCATTCACACGAGCCAGTTACAGGAAATAAATTGTGCCCCTGCTAAAGTAGCTGCTGGGTTCTTGCATCTGAAGAAAACAGCACAGGCGCCCGTGCCTAACAGGTTGCTGAGGGGCCATTTGCTGGGCCAGGGTGCCTGCCCTTCTGCCTGGAACCGAGCTGCACCTTCCCCAACGTGCCGCTGCTTGTGGGGCAATTCAGCAGCCAGCAGCGAGGTCTTGTTTTCCTGTGAGTCACATCCCAATGCGGGGTGTGTTTATACAACGTGGTGGGCGCAGACACCCAAAGGTGCCTGGCTGTGGGCAGCCCTGCTTTGCAGGCGCCGCGGCCAGGGCGCTGCGCTCACCCTTACCTGGACGTGGGCCTTGGCTGCTGACGGGCACTGGTCACCTCTCAGCACCGCTGCCTCGTGTGACAAAACAGAGGCAAATCCTTCGGAGCGGCAGAACGCACCGGCTCTGCTGAGTGAAGCGCATCGCTAGCACTGCAGCCTCTTACTCTTACACAGACATCAACACTAAGCTGAGCTTTAGGGGAAAGAAAAAGAAAAAAAAAGGCAACGTGGATATGCCAAAGGTCGCATTCTGCAACGTGGCAAACACGCAGGATTCCCCTTCCTTGCCACACGGGGTCAAAATCCGCTCCTTGTCCCGGCTTTCCTGCTCCGGTTTGACACCTGAGCCTCCCCCACACCACGCTGCCATCGGCTCTTTCTCTCCAACTTCCTTCCTCGTCTATTAATTCCCTCCACAGTCATCCCCGAGGCTTCCCTTGCACCTTCTTGGCTTCCCGATTTCCCGCAAGGACCACGGGGCTCGACTACAAGAGCGGCCTCCTCGGAAGGGCAGCGGCCATGGACTAAGACGGGCTCTTCCCCAGACCACCTGCAGCAGTCAGGCACCGGCTGAGCTGAGCCCTACAGAAAAACACTGAAACAACACAGGGTTACGTATATATTTATGATTTATAACGTCTCCTTCCTAGTGAAATAATAAATACCAGTATCTGGAAATAGCCACACGGGTTTGGGGGGTGTTTCTTCCTGCATGTTCTGATGACATGTCATAAACTAAGTGAGCTCTGATTGCTTTTCAGATAAACGGCAGTACTTGGGATCTCACAGCAACCTAGGAGGTTAATGTGTAACAAGCGGCTTGTTAACTAAAAATGTTTGTCCAGCAACTGCAAAGAAAAGCAAAACAGATGAAACAAAAACAAAAAAACGAAAAACAAACAAAAAAACCAACAACAACAAAAAAAAGGAAGAAGCAGCAGATACCTCGAGTTTGCAGAAAAGCTGTAAGCTTTTTAAGGTTTTCAACTTATTTCCATAGCCTTAAGACAGATATTTTTACTAAAAGGGCATAAACAGCCCAAAGTTTCCTTTTCCCCCCTCTTGTCCTCTACAGAAAGCTACCCTGTTGGTGTGTCTGCTTTGGAACAAACAAGAAGATAAACGAGATATTTATGCCAGAGTAATCATTCTAAATCTGTTGCTCTGACCTCTGTGCCAAATTCTCCCCATCGCATACCAGCGGCTCGGAGGGAACAGCCAATGCTTTTTCCTGACAGCTCAAACCTCTGCCGTACCCGTAACCCTACCCAACAAATTGCTCTTGTCTATGACTTATCTCTAACCATCTGTATATCAGAAAGCAGAGGGTATTCAGCTCGGGGAGGTACCACCTCTCCCCATGCCTTGGCAGAGCCCCTCTGCTCGCTGCATCTGGGAAAGCAAAGCAACGTTTGGACACAAATCCAACCCCAAGCAAAATTAGAAATCCCTACGAAAATGGCAAGGGCAAGCAGCAGATAAAAATATCTGGAGGACAATACACTTTACCTTAATAGGTAATTTTGTATATTTTATTTATTGGAGTGCAGATATCGAGTGTTTGTTCCACCAGCACGGAGATTTTTGGGTTGAAATCCCAAGCAACCTTGACTTCTCAGAGACAGTTCGTGCTGGACGGGCTCCAGGCCGAACTGCTCCTGGCCTTAAAAACACAGCCCACAACTCCTCACTTCTCTGGAAGATCCCAGAGCCCCCGCATGGGCTGCCCAGGACAAGCCCTGCAGCGGGACAGACACCATCCAGGCAAGCAGTTGTTTTGGGGGCAGCCAGAGGCCTCTCCCCTTCACCCCGGCGGTGCCAGGGCAGGGATCCCGGACGGGCTGCAGGGAGCTGGGTGCTCCCGTGCCAAGGGCGGCCCTGCATCGCGCCCCGCGTCCTCACGGAGAGAAATAGCCCACATCCTATTCCCCATCCTAACAGCCGAGTAGGGAAATAGCCCCAATCCATGCAGGAGCGGGGTCGCGCTCCTCACGTGCCCTCCACTAGCTCGGGGCAGGGCAGCTCGTGCCCCCCAGGCCCCACCGGGCAGCTGAGGCCCAGGCTGTTTAATCAGAAAGCCACCGCGGGGGGTTCCCCATGTGCAGCACGTTGGGGCCGGCCTCTCTGGAATAACCGGGAGCATCACCTTGGAATGCTACCGGCAGCAGGAACAGGCCCACACGGAGCTTCCGGCACGGGCCGAGACGCAGCGGGAACACCTGCCCTGGGCAGCGTGGAGCCTCCTTCCCCCTCCAGCACGACCAGGAACGAGTGGCGGGAGATGCTGCCACACAGCTGGGCTCGGCAGCAGGTAACCAAGAGCACGGATGTGGCTGCAGCTCCCCGGTCTGCAGCGGGGGGCCCTGCTCCTTCTCGTTCCCTCGACAGCGATGGGGCTGGAAAGGGGCAAACACCTCCTCGGAGGTATCCTCGGCGCAGCATGAGCCATCCAAGGGGAGCCCCAATGCCCCAGCAGGGCCCGACCGAAACCCACGCCCGGGCAAGGGGATAAAACGTCGCCCTTTGCACGCGCGGGACGTCACCAGGTCCCGCTCGCAGAGCAGGACCGCGCGTGCCCGAGCGACCGGCTCCGGCCCCGAGCCCCTCCTGGGGCAGGACGTGCCCGGCTCCGCGGCACCTCTCCCTGCAAACAGGGGCTTTCCTGGAAACCTGCTTCCCTCTGCCTTTCTGACAGCAGCTAGGATGTGTTTTCCACCACAACACTCAAGGGCGCTGAGAAAAAAATAAGATTTCTGTCCATCCTCCCGCAGCAGACAACTCGTCTGTAGTAATTGTAGCAACCTAAGACAGTTTGAACTGGCCATTTAATTACTTCTAACGGGAGGCTGGTGGGAAGGGCAGTATGGAGGCTTCCTGAACGCAAAGGGTAAAAAGTGCCTGCTGCAAAGCCCTGGGATGGAGCCACAAATTCTCTCTGCGGGAAAAGAGCTCAAATTAACTTGGGCGAGACAGAGCAGCAAGCTGCTGACCTGGGGCCTCTAGGAAATGGCCCTCCCCTGCAAACACCCCTTTTCTTTCAGTTTTCCTGTCTTCAGGCAGATGACAGGGAAAGGCCCTTCTGAAAACATGAGGGGAGGGAGGGCACTCGTTGGGCAGCTGGGAAACGAGCGGAGTTCAAGGTTCAGCTGCCATTAAACAGCACGTGCACCTTGCTATATTTGTTCCCACTAAATAAAACACGCTGCCTTGCGGTCCTGACGAGTTTACAATGTTAAATATAACACAGAAAGAAAACAAAAAGTTCATCTCAGAAAGCCAAAGTGATGCCTACAAATAAACAGACGGATTACTATTATTTTTGCTGCTGCCTGGCACAAAGCTCCATTTCCAAGAGCGCGGCGCCGGCTCCAGCGTCAGCAGAGCCGGACACAGAGCCCTCTGTGCTGAGGGCCTGGGCAGGAGCGGCAACGGGAGGCGCGGGCGCTCACCCTGCTCCACCGCAGCTCCTTGGGGAATTCTCCTTCCTGGGGAGAATCCAGGCGCTGGAGCCGGCTCTACAGGCGAGCCCCACACTGCGCCTTGGCTGGGCTCATATCACTGCTCCGTAGGCTTTGCAGGCAGATCTTGCAGGGCTGATCCTGCTGCCCTGCTCCGAGGATGGGCACAAATCCCAGCAGAAAGCAAGGATTCGGGAGGCTCTGCTCCTCTCCCCGTGGCTCCGCTGCCCTCTCTGCACGGCTCTCACAAAGCCAGGTGTTCAGCGTGGCTCAGGTAACTTAGTGTGCCACTAAGCGTTCTGGCAGGAAGCCCCTCAGAAGCACAAAGCAATGGCACCTCGTAAAAATAAAATGAAATAAAAACACAGTGGGGGGCAGCAAGGTGAGAGGGAGGTTACACGTGGCAATAGGTAAAATCACAGTTATTCTCCCCATTCAGTAGGCCCTCGTTTCTGGCACCCAGCAGGTCAGCCACTTCAGCACCCAACATGTTTTGCAGGCAGCTGCTCCAGAGCGTGTGTTACAGAGCCCAGGTGAGAGCTGGGCACCCAGCAGCGCCCAGCAGCGCCCAGCAGCAGCGTGTTCATGCTGAGCTGTGCACGTGTCCTGCACGCTGGGCACCCAGCAGCGCCCA
>VZSG01000149.1:107235-161506 GCA_013398315.1 Nothoprocta pentlandii
GACACGCGGCGCGGCCGCGGTGGCGGGTGCTGAGGGACAAGCCCGTGCTGGCGCACACGGATCCAGGGCATCCCGCAGATGGGGCTTTGCCTCGCGGCGGCCGCGTGTGCCGCTGCAGACACGCCACACGTCTGAATGCCAGAAAAACGAGGGGACGTTGTGGTCTGGGATTATGATAAGTCGGGACTGGCTAAGCCGGCAAAGGGGCGCGAGCCCCAGCTAAGCCGGCCCGCTGCCGGCACGTGGAGGGTGCTGAAACACAGAGCGCCCCGAGGCCGGTGGAGCCCCCCGAGCTGGGCAAGGCCGTGCAGGGCGCCCGGCCACGCAAGGTGGCTGACGCCTGCCCCATGGCGTCGCCGTGGGGCGCCGGGGGGAGGCAGCGCCGGTGCGGAGCCTCGCGGCCCTCTGCTAGCCAAGTCGGCCAAGCGAGCCGATCGCGCGGGCCCCGACATGTGATTTCATGAGATTTTTTATTTCTTCGTCTCCTCCCTCAGGACTCGGGAGATAGGGCCAGATGTTGAGGAATGTGCAAATTTGTTCCCTTCAGTAATCACGAATTGGGCCGTGACCAGGAAGTGTCAGAAATAAAAAATCCCCTCCCTGCTTCAGCAGCTCACTCTTAGAAACCCCGCGCGGCATCAGGAGCGCGTGCGAGCTCCGGAGCGGCCCAGCATTGGAAACGTGTGCGAGCTCCGGAGCGGCCCAGCATCGGGAGCCCGTGCGAGCTCCGGAGTGGTGTGGCATCAGGAGCGCGTGCGAGCTCCGGAGCGGCCCAGCATCGGGAGCGCATGTGAGCTCCGGAGTGGCGCAGCATCGGGAGCGCATGCGAGCTCCGGAGTGGTGTGGCATCGGGAGTGCGTGCGAGCTCCGGAGCGGCGCAGCATCGGGAGCGTGTACAAGCTTCGGCGTCTCCAAGGGCGCCCGCCCTCTGCTCAAACTCCCATAGGGCTTGGGACTTGCACAGGTCGATTCACACATGAGAGGGATGCAGATGGGAGATTTTACCGTCTCTCGGGGAGCATCGTCCATCCCCGCTCGTCCTTCAAAGCTTTAGGACCTTGTTCTCCCTGGGGGCGCGTGGGCGGGAAGCTGAGGGTTCCTGCGCTGAGCTGAACAGCTCTGGTTTGGGTTTCCAAGAGCCTGGGTGAATCGAGGCCCAATCCCACCCTGCACAAGCTGCCGCAGGGATGTTTCAGTCCTTTATGAGCGTCTGTGGTGCAAACATTCCCGGCCGGTGGGCACGTGCAGGGGGACAGCACCTCAGGCCTGAACAGGGGAAAACAGTCAGTCTCCTTTTTCCGAAGGAGAGTACAGGAAGGACTGGAATCAGTAAAGCCTTTCAGTGTACCTTTCAGTGTTACGTTCCCTTCTGGAAAAGGCAAGACCAAAAGTGGGAGCTGATAAAAATCTGTCACTGAGCACTGAGAGAGTCGGTAACCGGCCCTCTTGAGAGCAGCGTTTTTCACGGGATGCAGGTTTGTCATCGCCGACGAGGAGCAGGGGGAAGCTGCCTTCCCGGGAAGGCTAACACGTACGTCGAAGCAGGCCGGAATGCGCGGCTGGGCTGGATCCTCCATTCCCACCATCCCTGCGGGCGGCCGACACATGCTCTGGCCACGTTCCTGCAGCCGGGGTTCCCTCCCGCGACGCACACGGGCTCCGCACGGAGCAGCGGAGCCTGCAGCCCGCGCCAGGGAGCTCCTGGGAGGCACTGAGCACACGCGCTGAGCCTGAGCTTAGCCTGAAACCTAGGCTGGGTTTCACGGTCTGAGCCGCTTCCTTCTGAAGGGCAGCGCGTTGAAAGCGGGGCCCCGGGGGCAGGAGGAGCCTCGCGGCCGCCCACGAGCGGGTTTCCCACGAGCAGCGGAGGCGGCGGTTCGTGTGAGGGGCCCTCGTGGGGACCTGCGGTGGGGACCGCTGTGGGGACCCACCGTGGGGACCCACCATGGGGACCCGCTGCAGGGACCCGCCACCTCTCGTGCCCTTCGGGGAAGGGGAACCGTGAGCAAAGAGCTGTGCCCGGTTTGCTTCCCTTGCTTGGCTGCAGTGAGCGAGCGCTTTCACGCACAACCAGGAAGACGTCTCTCAGGGCACAGCTTGTTTCTCTCAGGAGCGGGATCCCAAGGGGACTGGGAATGCGAGCCCGGATTTGCTCCCTCTGGCGCGTGGCACCCACCCTCAGCCCATGGAACACCAGCCGCTCTGGGATGGTAAATTCCCCTCATCCTCAGGATGGGGCTGGGAAAGGAGGCTTAAATAACCCGTAACTGGGAGTCAGAGAGGATAATGTCAGGGATCCTCAAAGCAGCTTCCCCCAGAAGAACTTGGTGAATTTGCCTTTCCGCCGCTGGGCTCACAAAGGCAATTCCTAATTGTGATACCTGCAGTCAGGGAGCAAGGGCAGGCACAAGGCTTGGATGAGACTGTCAAAAACACTTCATGGTGAGATCCAGGAATCTGGAATTGCAGAGCTGCCACTTTCCACGTCCCGGAGCTGGTGAGTCAAAGCAAGCAGGGGAGGCGTTGGGTTCTGCTCCCGGGAAGCCCCACTGGCTTCAAAGTGCCCTTGGAAATGAGGTTAGAGGTATTTCTACAGGTCACTGCTGAAAACAGGCGCAGGGGTATTGGGGTATTACATGGTGAGGAAGTTGGTGCTGCTTTCATTCAAAATGGGAAGAGTCAAATCTTACAACTGAGACTTATGAAGGTGGCACCAAACAACAGATTCATTGAAGCCATATATGTGTGTACCAAGAGAAATGCAAAAAGGAGCCAGAACAGGTAAAGGACGGTAAAAACAGAAATCCTGCTGCTTCACCCACGGAGGGAATCTGCACCACAAGCAGGACAAAGGGCTGTCAGAAAGGGAGCTCCCTTTTCCTCCTTGTCCCTTCTTCCCTTCTCCTCACCAGAGGATGTAAAGTTAACCATGGCAAGCTCCTATCCACCATGCCAGAGACTCGACTAATGTCTGTTTCTTTTCCCTGCAAACGTACCAATATGATGTTCTTCAGATCTCTAGGAAACAAATGCTCTGGTGGAACAGAAATATCTTGGAATAGAAGTATCTATTTTCAGCTTTCAGGAACAAAACAAGGAAGAATCTGTAACTTCGTTCAGATGGTTGTCTTTTCAGACTTTCTTTTTTTAAGGGCCATACATACATTTTCTGCCATTGCTCTTTATCTGTGATCTAACATCTGTAAGCTGATTTACAGGCGGGCCTGCAGGAGCTCTGCACCTCGGGGGGAAGCGGCCTCCTTGCTGAGTTTATGCTCCGACACTGCTGACCTTCGCCAGCTATGCAAAGTACATTTCCTTCCTATGCCAAAGGATAAAATCAGCTGTGTGAAGAACAATACATGCACAGACAACATGGAAAATGCTGCCGCGGACCTTCAGATACTTCACTGCAAAGCTGCCCTTGGCCGCGCTCCAGGCTCCGCACGCACGAGCACACCCTGGGATCGCAAGTGCCTTCCAAGGGAATCACGGCCAAGCCATTCAAAGGCGTTTGGGCCTTCAGTTTGCTGCAGCTTGGAGGAATATAGGGCAGCAAGACTGCCCTGAAGCTTTGCATTTGCCATGAGCGGTTCTGGGAGGTTTGGCCGCGGGTGCACGGGTGATGAGCCCCAGGTTTGTGCTGGGGCGGGGAGTCTGCGCCGCAGCGACCCGTGCAGCGCTGTGGAGCTGCAGCGACATGTGGGCCCGGATCTGCCCAGGCCGTGCCGAGGAAGGGCTGAAGGGAGCCACGACTGCCCTGCGCACGGGCGTCCCACCTGAGGGCACAGAAACTTCTGCCGCGAACAGCTCTTTGGCAACGAGACGGACGGGCAGACGGACGGGGATTTTGGGGCGGGAGGGAGCTACCCAAACCCACCTTGGCACCCCACCCTTGGAAAAGGGGCCCTTGCGCCTCACACTGTAAATAACAATAATAGAATAATGGTCTCTTCTTTCTTTTCCCTTTCAGCACATCAAAAGAGCCAGGAATTGTTTTCCCTTCACTGCCATGGCAACTGCCGGCCGCAGTCTCCTCCTCTTCCACAGAGAGTGGCAGGGCGCCCGCAGAAAGTGCCCTGAATGGACAAACGCCACCAAAAACGGGCCGTGAATGGACAAACGCGACCCTTTCTGTGCCAGGAATCCCAGGCATTTCCCGGCTATCCTGCAGCACATCCCAGCGCGACCCCAAGGGCCAGTCGGGGGTTTGAAGGCAAAATGGGCTTTGGCCTTAGCCCCCTTTTAAAAGTCTCCTTTGGTTTTCTCTTAAGTTTTCCGTAAGGACACTCGCAGGGCTGGTACCCCGTAGCCCCTCTCCCCAGGGCCACAAACAGGGCAGGCAGCTCATTTCCTGTGGGAATCTGGGCTGTGCAGGTCGCTTGGAAATACCTGAGGTGCGCGCCAGGTTTTAGCAGGAAAGCAATAAAAGCCTCGGTGCAAAAATGTAAACAACGTTGGCAGTTCCTAATGCAGGCGTCTTTGCCGCAGGGAAGCCGGGCTGCTCGTTGCTGCCGGAGCGAAGCCTGCCCGTCGGCTGCAAATCACAGCGGGAAATTACGGGCGCTCCCTCTGGCTTTGTACATGGGCTTAAGGAAATGCATAATTCATCCGCACCAGTCAAGTGCTTTCCACTGGGAGGAGAGCGCAAAGGGCCTTAGGGCTCTGGGGTAATGGAGAGCACAGTCCCGCAGGAGTAAGGCAAGCCCTGTGCGTGCCTGGCGTTTTGTTCTGCTCCGTTTTGCTCCAGACGCTCCAAGGGGCAGGGGGCTGGAAGGGACCCGGCCAAGGCGGGGAGGCCTCACGCTGCTCTCCGCCTTCACGAGGCTCTGTGGGAACACGTAAGGTGAGGCAGGAGCTGCTGTTCCTCCCCACGCTGCCCGCCGGGCCTCCGCATTCCTTGGGAGACCGGGCCCACCGTTGCCTCCCTCCTTTGCTCCCAAATTAACCCCTGAGTAGCACACGGGGTGCTGAGGGCTGCACGGGGCGCCGAGGGCAGCGCCACATGGGGAGCAGAGGGCAGTGACACACGGGGCATGGAGGGCAGTGACACACGGCGTGCCAAGGGCAGTGAAATGGGGAGCAGAGGGCAGTGACACACGGGGTGCCAAGGGCAGTGACACACAGGGAGCCAAGGGCAGCAACACACAGGGAGCCAAGGGCAGTGCCACATGGGCTGATGAGGGCAGCAACACAGGGTGCCAAGGGCAGTGACACACGGGGCACCGAGGACCACACGGGGTGCTGAGGGCCACCTGAGGTGCTGAAGGCCTCAGAGGGCGCCAAGGCGGCGCCGCACAGGCCGCTGAGGGCAGCGCCACACGGGGAGCCGAGGGCAGCGCCACAATGGGAGCTGAAGGCAGCGACACGCAGGGCACTGAGGGCAGTGACACACGGGGTGCTGGGGGCAGTGACACACGGGGTGCTGAGGGCAGTGACACATGGGGTGCTGGGGGCCGCAGAGGGAACCGAGGGCTGCGCCGCACAGGCCACCCTCCCTTTCCCGCCTCTTTTTCGGCGCGCTAACACACTTTGGGCACTGCATGGCGCGTTAACCAGCCCCGTGGCCCTGGCCGTGCTGCGCAGAGCGCGCTGCCCGCCAGCCGACATCCTGCCCTTCGCCGGTCACCCACCGAGCACGGCCTGGCGGACATCGAGTGGCCTTCCCACACGCGGTTACCGCGTCCGTCCATGGATGGCCTAGGAGGATCTCTCTGACCAACAGATGTTTTAAAATGCTCTTTCACGTGGGAAAGTTGTCAAGTACATATTTTTATTGCGCCCTTGCGATTTTATCCAGCCACGTGGATCTCCAGGGATGGAGACGTACTTAAGAAAAACATTTGCTTCTAAAAGCTTCTACAATTTTTCGCAATACCTTCTGGCTTTGTCATCCCGTGTATCTCTATTTTGCAGCGATTAGGAAGATACAGTAGTTATACTGCCATGTATTTAAAGACAATTCATTTTCTTCTGCAGCAAAAATTTAGTTATGGCCATTCTCTTAACCTCCATCAGAAAGAACCGCAGGCTGCCCATCCCACCTCTTTAATAAATTGCTCTCTTTTGTGGCCCAGTTATTTGTCCTGCATCTATTACTGCCGATACTTACGCGTTTCCCCGGGCGGCGAGGGCATCCTCGGGCCCTTCCGTGCTGTCGTTTGGCACGTGTACGTGTCCTGTTTAATTGAGGCCCATTTTCCAGAGCACCCAGGAGTCCACCGCTCCAAAAAAGCAGCACTTCACATCATCACTTCAGGCATGAGCCACAGCTCAGCTATCCATTTGGATACCTAATTGAAGGGCAAAAGTTCTCCAATTCAGAGGCACCAAAAACTTCCAAGCCCAAGAAAGCGTTAGCTTTTGACTGCCAAAACTCTCTGACCACACACAAAAGCAGGATTGATTTTTATACAGATGATGCTAGATTGCAACTCCCTGGCATTAAAACAACCCTGGACTTTCCCAGAATAAATTTTGCCCTGCTTGACACTAACTTGAGGGAGAAAAGTGCTGCGAGACAGAAGCTGAGCGACACTTGGGGCCTCCTGGGACGGAGGGGGTTAGTGAATGGTGGAAAGTTCTGCAGTACCAGAAAGACAGTTCATTCAGGAAGGGAAAACCCCATCCCACCTTTCCTCCTCATGCCGGGCAAGCTCTTTCATCATCTGCGCTCCAGATGAAAACCCTGATCCTGTGCTCTCCTCTGCACAGATAACATTCCCGCTCAGCTCTCGTTCTGCCATGACCAGGGCACATACTGACTGGCGTCCATGCTTCTTCTCAGGATACATGCCCGGATCCTGTAAAAAATAACGTGGCTGTAGTTCCAGCAGCACTGCTCTTAGTCAAAACCTAATGGCCAGAAGCCAGACTGACACAAACCATTTTGATCTGGTGTAGATCTGCTGGTGTGACTCCTGACTACCTATGTTTTGTGCAACTGCTAATCACCTCTTTTTCTTCTTTAGTGTGCACAAGTCCACCTCTTGCTTTTATTTTTGCCTGAATCAAAGTGACATCTACACTTCGTCTTGCAAGAGCAAATATACTCTAGTGCTACCAGCAATAAACACTGTGCTCTGCAGCTCAGGCCCACAGTGACTGCAGCTTTCGTTAAAGGTACCCCAGGGCCCACAACATCCTTCATCCTTCTTGTAAACCCAGGAGATTTTATTTACGCCAAATATGGCATCCTTCCCCCCAAAGAAAAACGCTGCTAAAATGGCTCCACGGTGCACGTTAAACTTTTATTTGGAAGAAAACCAGGACTGTGCTGTGCTGTGCTGCAGCTTTTAAAGGAACTCTTTCACAGCCCATTTAGGGGCTTCGGAGCAGGAGTTTTATGGATTTGTAACAACATACATGTCAGGCAGACACTGGAATTCAGATTATTTTAACTCCAACTAAGGGCCTGTGTTTAAATGTCTGAATGCATTCCTTTGTGGCTGGATGTGTGGACTGTTAAAACTGCAAAGATTGTATCTTCATTATAAATATTCTCTTCCTTAGTGTGTCAAGGGGCTGCTGAAGATCGAGCTGCACTGGCTTGGTCCGGGGGGAAGTGGGGACCAGGCAGTTTTGCTGCAGAATTTGCAAAGTGCAGAACCAGTCCTGCCTAATGCATCTCGTATCTCTGTTGTGTAGCAGGATCTCTGACACCAAAAATGCACAAAAGCAACAAAACTAGGTGTTGTATTGCTTAACAGTAAGCGAAACTTAAAATCCTCAAGTGGGAGATTTTTGTTGGTTGCTTTTCAACTTAATCCACGAGCCGGATGACTGTGGGGTTCAAAGACTTCAGACCTAGCTGCTTGTCTCAGTGCACACCGTACCTCTCAATACGGCCCGAAAGTGCCTGGTTTACTGGGCTGCTCAGTTTAATGGCGTTAAGGAAAGGACATTCTCATACAAGGAGCTCTGTAATTGTCTTTTTGGAAAACCTCTTCCACGCACTTGCTAAATACACTAAACATTTCCATGTGGCTATAACTGCAACGTATTGTACCAATAAAAGGGTTGCAATGAGGCATGAGAATGACTATGTGTTTTATTGAAAGCCTGGATGCTTTTCGGAAACTGCTGTTTCTACTTAATGAACCCCTAAGAAAAAACAAGAATTTTTATTCAAGTTTTATGATCTAGACACAGTAAGAACTAGGAGCAGAAGCAAAACATAAGCTGTCTGCCTTTGCTGTTGCTGCATTACTAGTAGCCAACTCATCTCATTCCCAAATCCCCCTGAAATTCTCTGAGGCGGCTGATGAATAGGGAGCAACTTCACTCCCTTTGGTACACAAACAACTGTCAGCACTTTGTGGAATGTGAATCGCTCATGTACAAACCAAAAGAAACACGACTGCAAGGAGGACCCTGGCTCAAGCAGGGTTCAGATAAATCATTTGTCTGCTTCCTCAGTGTGTCTCCAAAATGTACAATATGTCAAACCACTTCGGTTATCTGCCATGCCTGAGACCATCAACCACTATTAAACAAAGCCTTTTAATTAATGCTAAATTGTAAGAAAAGGTTACTGGAGAAAAACTTAATTAGTACCGTGGTACCCAGAGATGAGCTACAGGGAACAAAGGTTGAGACTGCGGACAGCTCACCTAACGTTTGGTGGAGCAAGACACTTGTCTAGCCCTGCAGACACGTGGTTAGGCCTCTGCATCTATCCCTGCCAACCTGCCAGCAGGACATGTTCAGAGGTGAGCACTAAAAACATGTACAAAATCTACCTGCTGTTACAGTCATTCAGTTCTGTTCTTCCTTCTCAATGACAATACAGACCAACAGCATCTTACCTTCAAGGAGCTTTAATTCTGTGCTTTTCTCCATGTTCAAACGAAGATTTAGCAGCAGCCCAATTCATTAACATAATAACATAATTATTTATCAACATAATCTCACATTATATGAGATTTAAATAACCATAATTGATATTTTTGAATTAGTTACATCTTGAAGAAGTCCAGTCCCCTTTCCTAGCCCAGCAGTGCCTTTGTTATTCTTGCACTAGGAAGTTGATAAGGGCAGTTCTTGGAGACAGAAAAGCCTTTTTAATGGTTCGTCCCTGGAGGTGCCTGATTCCAAGTTCACTTTGAAGAACTAGTTCATGGACTTCTTCAAAATTGTGGGCTGCTTGCTGAGGCACACTGACTTTGCCACAGGCTTTGTTATTGATCTGAAAAACAGAGGGAGGAACACAAGAAGAGACAGAAGTTACTACCCTGATTTATACAATTTAATCTTCTGAATGTAATTAATCTTGTTACACATGGGGAAAAAGTGACTCAAACTTTCTTTCCTCTCACAGCAATTTCTAAGCAGACGATAAAAATCTCCATGCCTCCTGCTCTCCTCCTATACTGTAAAAGAATAAAACTTTGATTTATTCTGATATTCATGGAAACTTTAAGAGGTGGCAAAAGGAAGTTTTATTTCTGATCACAGCAAGCATCACGGGACTACGCAGCGCTGTGATCTTCTAAGTTTGAAAAAGGATGCTTGCACAGGCTGAATAAAGACAGGGAACATAATGTTTGTCAGGTGGAAATATTGATTTACACATATTTCTAGGTGGCATTTAAAATTTTAATAGCTAAGTGATTTACTACACAGTTTACAATGCAAGATCTTTTCAAAGTAAAGTCCATTTGTGGCTGAAAAGGTACATATGAAGGAGACTCATCACAACCCACTTTTATAAAAAAAGACAACTTATTTTATGTTGCATTCTTAGTAAAAGCCCGGTTCAGAAAGCTAACACTAGGCACAAAGAACACATTCTCTCATAAGTTTTGCGATCCTGGGTTTGGCTGCTTGTCAGAGCACCTTCCATACTGATTTTGAATCATCTCCATTTATAAAATAGCCTTATGAGAGCATCACTTCTTTATCGTGCAGTAAAAGCAGACCACGTGTGCAAAGCGTAGAGCCCTACTGCCTACCTTCCTTTCTGGAATTAACATAAAATCCCTTAATTACCATAAAAGTTTTCAGATTTAATGAATAACATGAAGTCTACGTTTTATCAGATTAAATAGTTGGTTATTTTTTATCCACTTCAAATCAGTTACTTGCATAAAGGCTGCTGCATGTACTGCATATCTTTGCACCTTCAGACACCACTGTGCATATTTTTCAGTCATCTAAGTGTAACAGGCTGCTTCATACAGCTTGAATATAAAAACGCAGCCTGGTTTTCCCCTGAATTTTCTCCAGGATACACCCAGACCACGTACTCACCACAGAAGTGATACATTTCACTTCCTGGTTGACATCTTATTTTCTATAATCTGTGCCATTCTCTGGTAGGAGGATGAAGGGGAGCAAGATGAAGTCTTAAATGCAGCCAGGATGAGTCACTTGTGGTTTCTGACTAGACTTGACACTAATTTGCAGTGATACTGCACGCACGCTTTCAACCATTCTTACGTGCATTCTTAACAAAAGGTCTTCCCCTTAGTATCTTAATGCAAACTAAACCCTTTTCTTAAAAGAAAAAAAAAAACCTTTTTTTTTGTATAGACTTTATAAAAACCAATTATTTCCGACTAACAAAAAATATCCTTTTAATGGGGTACCTCAAAGAAGTACTCCATAGGAAAAAAGAAAATGGCAGAATTACAAAGCAAGCTTATGAGCTTGCTGCTGGGGTAAGCAGCTTCTAGACCAAAGCCATGCCTGGTTAGCTGAGGAGCCCCATTCGATACAGGCTGCTAGGGCCTCGTGGCCACACTGTGGGTGAGGGCACAGGACACGACTTGCACATTCGGTGCCAGGCTCAAGAGCCGGAGGGTCTGGGCCAACACAGCGCCGAGGGGCCCCCGGGGAGCTGGGTCTTTGTGGAAACCCCAGGACGGAGCGGAGGTGCCGCCGCGCTCGGCTCCTCCCCGTCCTCACCTCCCCGCAGGGTCTGCAAACTGAACCCGACCTCAGACCAGTCATGATTCCAGCAGCATTTGCAGAAGGGTTTTCCTTCAAGCTGAGTATCCTGATCCAATGTCTGGTGTATAAACTTCATCCTTAAAGAAGCATCGGCTCATCTGATGGCACAGCGCGTGTGACAAGCACCCCGTTCGTATCTGGCTTTGGGAGGTCAGATTCGCGGCAGGACAAATGTCCTCTGCCCTCTCCCTCTCTCTCTGTACCCCACCAGACAGCAGGTGCCCTCAGGAGCTGCAGGGAGAAGCGCCAGTGCAAGAAACCTGGTGCCATTTGTCCTGTTTCTCTCAGCAACCTTCGTGCCAAACAGCAAGAGGAAACACAAATGAGGCTCCGGTTCTTCCCTCCCCGGGGAAGGAAGCTCTCCATTTCCTTTCTGATTTTTTTTTCCTTTTTTCTAGATTAAACATTTGACTTTCTAGACCACTTTGAACCTACAAGGATCAGGAAGCTAGAGAAACCACGAAGGATTACATGAAACTACAAAAGACAGAAAAACAAGCACCTTGCACATTGCAGAGATGAATTTTTAGTTCGACTCACACACTCTTTAGGAGCCTCAATGAATCATAATCTTGAGAAATCAAAAGGAAAAAAAAATCATCATCTGTGCATTTTCACTCCTTCTTCATATTCCGAAGCCACACAAATGCTACCAACTCAGCTTATTTTTTAACATCAGTTGTAAGAGACAAGGGTTGTGAGCGTGACCTAAAAACTGATGCATGCTGGTCACAAGTGCGCTCACAGGATGAGAGACCACAGTCTTCACATGACATTTATGTCACCTTTTCTTAGCAATAACAATATATATGGTTGCTGTGATAGAAGGGCAGGCAAATTACAAACATTCAACTTGCAATAATATCTAAAATAATAAATACATACATATACTTAGTGAGTTTAAGTGTTTTTCTTGTATAAATTTCATACTATATCAGCCAAGATGCAGTAACTTGGTTTCTTATGCTGCTTTGGGTCAAAAATGGGCAGACAAAACTCCAGCATAGACAGGAAATAATGAAGTATCTCATGTCAAGAGAAATAAACCCATAATGTCTCAGCAGGCAGTTTGCTGGCAGCCTCAGGCAGTTAGACGTCTTGAGAAGAACAGAGCGACGGCCCGAAAGACTCAGTTTCGCTGGGCAGCGTGAAGAGACACTGTCTCTTTGCAACAAACCAATTCCTCCTCATTTCGAGGGCTTCTTGTTTTATTGAGGGCCATTTATTTTTACAACCACTGTACATAAGGGCTTAATGCTTTGAAATATTCACATTGACAATGATTTTTCACTGCTTCTCAGTAATTTCCTTTCGCCTTACTCCTACATAGGAAAGGCAGGCACTCCCACAGGCATTATTTTAAAGAATTCCTTTCAGTTCTTAAGAGGAATTATAGTGTTATCAGCCAGAGCTGCAGTGACTCAATTTCTTCTGCTTCTTTGGTTTAAAAATCGACTCTGGTCCTTCATTCACTTACTTCCTTTAGCCTAAAGGAGATATTTGTGTCCATCATATTCTTCCATGAGTAGATGCTTGCTTGAGCACAAGGGCTTGCTCTTTCTTAGCAGAAGATACATACACAAGACTTTAGCTTAGAAGCTTTGACAGAAAGTGAATCAGGAACAAAAATATTTTTCAAAATGACTACTTAGTTTTCTATTTTCTGCTTTAAAAAGGAAGTTTTAACATCAGCAGGAAAATGTTAGTGAAACCTTTAGGCATTTGTATCTCAGAGTCACACAGAATGACAGAATGGTTGAGTTTGGAAGGGACTTCTAGTGCTTATCTGGTCCGCCTCACCTGCTCAAGCAGGGAAACACAGAGCACACTGCACAGGAACATGCCCACACAGCTTTGGAAGAGCTCCCAGGACGGAGATTTCACAACATCTCTGGGCAATCCGGTCTGGTTGCCCAGAGGTCCATCCCCTTCACAGGAAAGAAGCTTTTCCTCATGTTCAGATGGACCTTCCTGTGTCTCAGTTTGTGCCCACGGCCTCTTGTCCTATTACTGGGCACCACTCAAAACAGTCTGGCCCCAGCCTCTTTACAGTCCCCACACATTTCAGATATCCACACGTATTGATCAGATCTCCCCTCAGTCTTCTCTTCTCCAAGCTGAATGGCCCAGTTCTCTCAGCCTTTCCTCATAAAACAGATGCTCCAGGCCCTGATCATCCTTGTAGCCCTGTGCTAGGCCCTCCCCAGTAGCTCTACATCCCTCTCGTACTGGGGAGCCCAGACCTGCACCCAGTGCTCCAGGTGCAGCCTCACCAGGGTCGAGTAGAGGGGGACGATCACCACCCTGACCTGCTGGCAACATCCTCCTGATGCAGCCCAGGAGACCACCGGCCCTTTGGGCCACAGGGGCACGTTGCTGGTTTGTCCACCAGGACAAGAGATTCTTCTTTGCAGAGCTCCAGCAGGCTGGTCCCCAGCCTGTCCTGGTGCTTGGGGTTATTCCTCCCCTTCGCTGGCAGGACCCTGCACTTGCCCTTGCTGAACTTCATGAGGTTCCTCTCTGCCCATCTCTTCAGCCTGTCCAAGTCTTCCTGCATTGCTTTTATGGCAAGCTGCTACTGTGCTCCTTCTAAGCTCTATGATGCCTCGGTGTGTGCTGGATATGCTAGGCTAGATACTTAGAAAGAATGGAAACAGGATGGCAAACTGCATTGTACACGTATACATTCTGGAAGCTCACAGTTAAGGCAAACGTAGTTAGACCTGAACTCTTCTGCTGAGCTGCCAACTCTTTCCACAAACCCCGAAGGTGCTAAAGCTCAAAATGAAAATGGAACCTAATTCTGACATTAACAAAGCCACCTGCTTTGCTCAAACCCATTCCTGGAAATACGCTTGGCCAGAAGTTCAGCCTGAGGCAGACAGGAAACAGTTTTGCAAAATCATACCACCTAAGGCCAGCTTGTAACAGGTTGTATTAGGCAACTGTAGCATTACTGGTAGCACAAGAAGCTTCACCTCATTACACGTCATATACAGGGGCAAGATTAAGAACAGACTGACAGGTAAAAAATCTGGAGGGACCTGTATTTTGATCATAATTAGGGCTATACAGTCCATGCCTTCAGTTGCTCATCAGGCAGATCTCTCCAAGCAGCAACATCTGCAGTCACTCAGAAAGTTCTGTATTTAGATCATCTTCCTTCCAGAATCACTACTTTTTTTTTCAGTTTGGACACCATTTTAAAATCAGCAAAATTTAACTGCAGCTTCCATCTCCTTGGACCTCCTGCCGAGCCATGTAGGAAGGGCTGAGATTTGCACAGGGGCAGAAATTCAGTCATCCTGACATCCAGACAACAGCGCGCTGCTGAACGCAAACGAGGCTCTCTTACCAGAACAGCCATCTCCACGACGTCCGACGGCCGGAGGTACTCGGGGTCTACCTGGGGCCAGGACTGATGCAGCACGTCAGCCTCCCAGTTGTGATGAGCACAGAGTTTATGCTGCATGTGTGCCAAACCTGCAACACGAAACCCACCACCTGGTCAGCTGCACTGTCAGCAGAACACTCACGCTTTAGAACTGGTTTGACAAATAAGATCAAAATAAGGTTTACTTCAAAAGCCAGTCTCTTAGGAGGAAATAACACTGTTTATATTCACATACAGCGTTATAAACAGAAGGACACACATCTTTGAAAATGCTTCTTTCAAACTATACGCAAGGACTCCAAAATTGTGGGCACACTTTAGATCAGGGTTAGCACTCCAAAACATTGCCAGAAGCACAGAAGATCACTGATCCTTGTTTGAAAGTGTTACACTGCTACACAAAGTGATCTCTGGCTTTAGAGGCTAATCATAATATCAGGTTCACTTGAATGGCAACGCCGACTGGATAGAAATGTTACCAACAGTTCAGTTAAAATGGGAACACTGATTTTCACAACATCACTGTTTATTACGTTACCATCTGTGGGATAGTTTCTAAATTTGCAAGTCAAGCTACTTGCAAGCGTTTCTCCTGTTTTGAGAAGCATCTGCTTTCCCACACATTAAAGGCACTACAACATGCACAGTTTGCTCTCTCACAGGACACACACTTTCTGAATGGCTTTATCCTTTGATATATTTAACCACACTGGTGAAATGACTGTAAAAGACCTCCTTGTGTGAAACAGACTTTGCCCTCCTCAGAGACAATCAACTCCCAGCCTGTCCAAGTAACAGCAGAACGGGCTTCAATTCCCTCTGAAGTCACATTCGGTAACCGAATAAAAACTTCTGGGTGGAACTTATGTGTCTTGTCTATTGACTCCGACTGCAGGGCAAGATAAGAGATTTCACTTAACAAGAAGGTTTCAAATGTGAACAGTAATTTAAGTGCTACTGTGATTGTTTTCCACACAGCCAGGGAACTACCGAATTAAAAAACAGATGTGTATGAATGAGAACACAGATTGAAATTCTTTTTAGATATTTCATCCAGAAATGCAAAAAGCAACAACTGAAGAGCATCTGAAAAATCACCTCATTGAGGAAATCTCAAGCAAGAGCATAAAGAAAAGGCTCTGGCAGGAGATTCACTGTTGAGACTGGGGCACCCCAAGCTGCCCGAAACACGGACAGACCTATCCCACAGACCAGCCGTGCCTGCTACATCCCTGCCTCTATCCGGCTGGGCTGCTTAGGCTGAATAACATCATCAAAGACCGAAGGAGGATGCAGCTTCCTCCCAAATAACATCGTGGGGACTTCTGCCAGTGCTCTGGAGACACAGCCCTCCTACAGATGACACACGGAGTCTTGCTGTTTCCCTGATGATTCAGACGGAGACGGGGCGGGTCACTGTGGGCAGCTACTCCCAGCAGCCAGCAAGAATGTGCATGTGTTTCCTAGGAGCAACAACTGAGTTACAATCCTATTAGGTAAGTAATTGATTCAACACTTCAACACATACAAATTTCTACTTTCATTTTTTTTCCTCTTGCAACAGTGGCTCAGAGGCATTTAAAGAGCAAAGAATGGGAAACTGAGGAGACAATAATCTGCACACGGGTGATTCATTTTCACGTTGCCTTTAAAAGAACAGCTGCTAAGCTCTTCTCCTTTTTGCTTCTGCACACAGGGATGAGCTCTTCTTTCCAGGAGATCACATGCCTCGTGGCAAAGGCACTCGCACGAGCCACTCCTCACCCTCCTGCTCAGGGGGAATCTTCAAACTATTCAAAAAAACTTTCTGATGCAAGACAAGAGTTTCTGCCTACGAAGGTAAAACCAGGATCACTTTTAAGCCCCATGAATATTGTTAAGCCTAACAATCCTACTAATAAAAGAAATGCAAATACCCCCTGAGCAGATGAAGTCTGACTACAGTACAATGCCAATCTTTCTGGTTTCTTTTTTTTTCAGCTACAAAAATGAGCCATGAGCTCACCCACGTTAAAAAAAGAAGCTGCAAAAGTCAACAGAGCTAGTTTCAGAAAATAGGGTTTGACAGGAAACCAAAATGAAGATTTTACCTATGTTTCCTGTTTGCCTTCCTGTCTTAATTCACATTTTGTGAGCTCCAGAACGCAGAAAACGCCCCCATGATTCGTTTCACCTTTCAAAACCAGAACTTGAGACCTGACCGGAAGCTTCATTGCCATCAGCTGGAACTGCTTGAACACTTGAAGGGATGTGGAGGGACCCTGGGTCCAGCCCTCTCGCTTGCTTCTGACACGGTGCCCAAGAGCCCCAGGTGACAAGCTCAGGGTGAATCGTCTCCCAGAGCTTTCTTGAGAAACCATTAAACCCCCGTCCATGCTGCAGCACCGGCGAGCACCTGACGGGCACGTGATGCACTAGGAGGTATTTTGCTCTGTATTTTGGGCTTGTGTTGTTTTTAGGGACGGCAAGGCAACCGAGTGCATTTCTGCTTGCTTCCCACAGCACTTACACGAGGAGCAATCTTGAGAGGCAGATGAAGGACAAGCCTCGTGCTCAGGCTGAAGCCCCGATCCTGCCGCCGGCGCTGCTCGAATGGGCTTCTATTGACCACTTGTAGCCAACAGAGAAACAAACAGTTCTCCCAACCTGTAACTCACAGGATCAGAGCCTGACAGAAAACCCAGTGCTATATTGTACTACTCTGGAAGAGTTGCGGGTCATGGACAGGACAAATATAACAATATTTAAGCTCGTGGCAATTTTTACTAGCATTACTTGACTCATGAGTATTTCCTAAAAATAGGACCTCCCCAAGATGCCATCACTGGGGAAAAGCAGACTGTTATTTTAAAGAGAGATTTAAGAGGAAAAGTTGAAGGCAATCAATCCTGTATGGACACCACCAGGTAATTCTGGTCTTATGGACAAAAATATTAGAAAAATGTATCTGTGAAATTCCAGCCACGGTACAGCTAGTCTGATGCTTCTCCGTGCAACAGCAGCAAAAAAATTGAAATGTTTAAAGCATGAAGTGAGGAGTGGCTGTCCTGGAGAGGGACAAGGGCCAGCACAGAGAGGTTTCAGAGGAGACGATGACAGGAGGAAGGAAGTCTTAAGGTGAAATAAAAGGAAATTAATGAAGACATCTGAAACAGAGCCAAAGCAAGAGCTTAAGATTAGGGTTTTTGTAATAAGACACAAGAAGATCAGGGAGAGGACTATGAGGTGCATTATCAAAATGCTGGATACCTTTGGATATAGCAAAATCAAATCAGAAGTCGGTGTTAAGTAAAAGTCCTTTACATGAGCAAAGAAGTAGGTAGAGTTTTTGAACTCAACAGTAGCTGGCTGAGGTGCCTCAAGTCAGTACCTTATTGGCCTGGCAACCTCTTCCAAGTACAGGACTGTTATCACATTACTTTGTTCTTGATATAGTCAGATTTTTATGGTACTTTATTTAACTGATCTTCCTATTGGGCAGATAGGGAAGCAGAGTATCAGAAATATTTTTTCAGCCCAGGAGAAACATGTCTGTCAATCATATATGCAGCAATCTGCAATATCAAAGAAATTACAGCAAGATAGTAACAGCTATATCCTAACAGCTGGGAGAAAAACTGTATTCTGGTACTGTCAGCAAGTAAGTGGGTCAAACAGTGTAATTTGCATTTAGTGAATACGGTGGAGGGGGTTCATTTTGTATGTTCTTTAGTGACAGATCTGAAATACCAGAAAGGGTTTCTGAAAAGCCTGGCTTATGAGAGCCAACTCCAGAATGTGTTTCCAGTTTAGCAAGCTCCGTGGTAGTCAGGAATCCCTTTTAACCTTAGAAAATTCATCCGCCTTACTCCAATCCTACAAATTTATTATCCTTCATTTTGGATTATTCTCTTGGAGGAAAAAAAATAGTTCTTATTCTGAATAGGGCTTCTGGTATTTGCACAATTCTGAATTCTCATTTTCCAGGAAGATGTGTAATGTTAAGTGGCTTCCATTCAGCTCTTTTCTTCAAAAAGTCCTTCTCAAGCAAAGCCTGAACTCAAAGAGAGGCCCTCTTGCAATACAGCCACTGTGATGACAGTCCAAAAATTGTTAAGACAGCTATATCATTACATATAGCAATAATTACATTTCATTGCAACACATCACCAGGTGTGTTTATCATCAGTAGGTATCTTCCATGTGCCATCTCTAGTAAAAATCCCACAATAAGCAGTTTCATAACCTCCTCTGGACAGCAAAATATGGCACTACTACAAACAAACAACCCCCAAAAACGTCTCGAACGGTGTCTGCATATTCCTCAGATACAAGGCTTCAGGAAGGAAGCAGATTTCCTCATCCTGTTACTGCTCATAAACTGCCAAGATATCAGTCGCTGAACTCGTCCACACCGAGGGGCTACAGTAGCTTTTAATGTTATTAAGCTAGAAAAGGGTGAATATGCTGCACAGCACCCGAGACCACCCGGGTGACCCCCCAGAATAGCAGAGAGCTCCTCCCGCGAGCAGCACCAAGGGCCACTGCCAGGAGCAGCCCCCAAAGCCCTGGGTCCCTGCCGTTCTGCTGCAAAGTGAGGCCCTCACAGAAGGGCACTGGAGCAGCCTTCCTCCTCACTCGAGCTGGAAACACTCCCTGCCAATTCTTAAGTGGGCTCTCCAACCCGAAACAGAGCAAACCCTCCATCTCTGGCCAGTAACAAAGGCAAAAACAAGGCGGTCACACAGGAACTGAGTCCCAGGGGAGAGCAATTTTTCAGCTGCAGAAAAGCAAAAATTGCTGGATCTTGAGTCGAACCAATTTTATGCTATAGCTTATCTTATATTTAAACCTAAACATTACATCAGAAGCATCCTTCAGATATCAAATAGAAGTTCTGAGTTTGCAGATCAGTGTTCCTACACAACTGCAAAATTATCTAATTAATAGTAACTATTAGTGCTGGCTATATGCAAGATATTTTCGAATGAAATGTCAAAACTCAATTATAAAACTATTACTTACATGTTGTTCCTTATTTGCATTGCAACTGCAGACAAAACTTCCATCAAAGCTTGAGGCTAGCAGCTGTAAGTGCTGTTTATAGAGCTAATAATACACAGAGTCCCCTTCCTGAATAGTTTACAAGACAGGAAGCAGCACGATCCCTCCGTTTCAGATGTAAAGCCAAGGCACAAACACAGAGCCTCACTCTGACAATGTATGCAGAACAGAAGCACTAAGATTAAATGCAGAACGTCGGAAGTTTATCTTTTTAAAGCTACGGCTTGAAGTTATTTAAAACAGGGAAAGACAATCAGCCATACTCAATAAAATTTAAGACACTCTCTATATCAGATGAAATACTTAGTGCAACCAGGATATAAGTTCAGAAACCTTTAATCATAAGAAGATTAACTTGGGGAAACTATTTCTTGAGTATAGTTAGGCAATTTTCCCACAAGTCCTAATCCCAAGACAGAAATGCTAAATGTTGGCTTTTTCTAAATAAAACATTATTCTTATCACAAGCAGTAGCTAACCGTACATACGTTCTCCCAACAAAACTGTTTAACAATGCTGCTGAAATGTAATTTTCTCTATGTGTTTTTCACATTCAGTCATAAAATCCTTGGTCAATAACCACCACAAAATGCTTCTGTCCTGAAATGCAGTCCCTGTGTGCAGTCCTTGGATGACACTAACAAAACTGGATCTTCCAATATGAAGAGGAGAATTGGACAGCACAATCCCAATTTCTATTATGTTTCCTTTTCATTCTTACATCAGAGAGAGAACCAGAAAGTGCTTAGCATTCTTACTCTCCAGTCACTTCAGTAATATGGGAGGATATTCTGAATGGTGCCGAACTAAGCTTTATGTTTGACAAGTTATGTTAGTGAAGACATCCCAGTGATGTTTGTAATTTCACCAAATACATCTGATAATTCTGCATTCCTAGCCCGTGTTTGAATTTCATAGCTCACAAGGCACTGTATACTTAGCTAAGTCTCCCTAACCACCTCTGCTTCCATTTCAGCCAAGGAGGAACACAAATCCTGGCAATTACTGCATTTAAGTATAATTCTAAGAACATGATACTACATTTTGTAAGAGAATATTGACTTAAATTAGCATTTTCCACATGGCTCTTGTCTGATGTCATGCTGATTCTAAATAATTAATCCTTCACTAAGACAACTTCAATATATGATTAAGGAAAAAAAAAACGCTCTACTACTTCCTCAAAATGTACAGAAATATCTTGCTGTTTCCTGGCTCTGGGCTGCTGTGTTATTGTCCTGCTCAGCAGCAAGCTTGCTTAGGGGGCTGGTGGTGCTGCACTGTCACGTACAGCTCTGAAACCTCACCCATGTACTGGCCCTGCTCTCTCTGCACTTGAAAGCACAAAGTTCTCAGATGATGATCGTGAGAAAGAAAACTTTCAGAATAGCATGCAGAATAAAAAAGTAGGTCCAAAACCACAAAGCAACTGCGACCAGTATTAACACGGAATATATTTCTGTCCTCCTTCCCACATATGTCTTGGGACTTGTCCAACAGAACAAAGTAACCGCTGACCCCTTGGCATGTGCCCCCTCTATTTCAGAGGCTGGAACTGAGCAGCACCACACAACTTAGCCCACTTGGGATTCAGACCTCAATGTTTGTAGCTGTGACAGAACTTAAAAAAAAAGATTTCCTGGCTGTCGTCCCCACTCTCCCCTGAGAGGGTAATTCACAACATAGCGTCCCTCAGCCTCAAGGGAATATTACCAGAATAGCATTTGTGTTTAACACTCCTCTAGTCTTCACAGTACACAGTCTGTGACACAATCCTCTTTGCTTCAAGTCCTGAAAGAAAGCACTTCTAGTCCAAAGACTCTAGAACAGTTCTTCCAAAAAGGCCTGTTCAGCTCTTAAAACTCTCTTCCAAACGGAAGGACAGTTAGACACCTACATAAAAATTCCTTCCTCAGGCTGGTCCTCCCTTGACTTCATCTTCCTTCCCCTTTCCTCGGCCTACTCTCTCTCTCTTAAAGAAAAAATCTTTGGATGCAAATGCAAAGAGAAGGAAGTTGAAAGCAGAGAGATCTGGTAAGGTCACAAGTTCCATGCTTGTTTAGGAATTATGAGCAGGTGACAGGCATTAAAACACTACAAAACCTCTGTCTTTGACAGAACATGATGAGATAAATGCAGAATTGAGGGATAAATGACATGTGTTATTTTAAAGATACCTTTGCAAACTTGTTCTCTTTCCCTCCCCGCCCCGCAACATCAATAAAAACTATGGATATAAGTACCTTTCCACATCTCTGATGCAATGTGTGGAGCCATAGGTGCAACCATGATGCAGAGTGTAGCCAAAGCATCTTCAAATTCTGCACTGTGGAGAATAAGAGGCTGAGAAGCTTGCTAAGCAAAAAAGCAGAAAGAAAAAAACAAAGTAAATATATATATTCCTGAAGAGGGGAGAGAAGTAGCTTAGTTGAAAACAAAATGCAGCAAAAAAAACAAAAAAACAATGCCTATGATCAGAATAGTATAATTTCATAATAAATTGGAAATCTATGAAAATTTATGAAGATTTAAAATGGAAGCCACTTCAAATCTTAATCATGGCATGCCCTCTAACACTGCCATAAAAAGATGTAAACCTGAAAGCTAATCTTGAAAGAGCTGACAGATCCTTGGGGTTTTACTCTGGTATGGGGGCCTGCACATAAACCTGTGTGGATGACTGTGTTCCTGAGGAACATTTAGAATATTGCTATGTCTAGAATTATAATCTTAGATAAAATTAGAGCTATCGCAGAAAAGGGGGAGTACTTGCATAAAAAGGCAAACCTGTGGTAAATGCAGTATGTTTTTCATAGGGATAAGTATGTTTTTCATATGTTCGGCTGTACACAATCCCAGAGTGGTTTAAGTAAAGCTACCACTGAGGTTTCAGAACAAGTGACAGTCAGGGAAGAAGAAAAGCACAAAGTCACCTATTACAGTCACATATTCAGAACACTTTAGTAAAGATAATCTTCATTTTCTTGGAAAAGATGCCCAATTGAGAAAGTCTGAACCTTTATTCATTTATTTATTGTATCATAATAAAAAAGTTGCAGCACTAAAAGCCACTGAATAAGCTTTTTCTTTCTTTGCCTCTGTTTGCCTCTGAGAGATCTCACCCCATGATAAGGGCAGTTCAGATTCTGTGTTTATTTTGTCATTTGCTTCTCCAAAGAAACAATACAGAAAAAAACATCAATATATGTCAGCTGAGGAAAATTATTTGGTGGGTGTGATAGACATTAGTTCCTCTCTACTAGAAACTGTTCAAACTCAGTGATTTGTTTGATGCAGACTACAGAACAGCTGTCAGATGGCAACTTATCATTGATACTATTGAGGTCTGTGCAAGCTAGATTGGTGTGAGTTTTAATAACTACTACCCTTTTCTATTTTTAAATGTCATCCTCCTCCCCACTTCCTTCTTTCAAATGGTACTGAAAGTAGAAGTATCAGCACGCTATAAGGAAATTTATTCTTGAAGGAAACTGAACACAGAAGTGTTCAAATGTGACTGGCTGTATGACATTGGGCTTTTAATACTAACTCACCAACATCCACCAGCCCAAAATGCACAAGAGTCATTGAGCTGCACAGAAAGAATTAAAATAGTCATTTTCCCAAAACTAGACAGTCTCCCAGGCTTATATTTCTTCAATGAAATCATTTGTGCCTGACCTACTTTACCTTTTGCTGTGTTCCTTGAATTTGATAATAATCCCAGAATCTATAGGGTATAAGGTGATATTTCAATAACAAAAGGTGGAAAATCCCAATTTTTAATATGATTTCTGGTCTGATCACATATAAATACACGTCTGAGGGACTGCCTAATCAGATGTAAATGCAGTAATAAAATGTAATAATTCATTATATTTGATCTATCTGGCTGATGAACAACATAATAGTCTACATTAAAAATACTAAAACCAGAAGCTATCTCCACCTTTGTTTAAAAAAGGGAGTTTGCAAGTTCTATTTGCAAGCTCAGTGACAAAAGCTTTCTTTGATGAATGTAAGATTATGTGTGATTTTCCACGTAAGTTATCAATTTTATAAATATGTTTCATAATTCTATAATTCTAATATTCTATTCCCTATGAACTTTGTTTAAAACAAAAGTGAACAAAGAACAGAACAAAGCAAAACGTATCCCTTTGAAATTTCAGGATGCAGATGTAAACATCAGAACATATTGGCTCTAATACTTCCAAGCTCTTCCTGGAAAATGTGGTACATTCAGGGGTTACAGTGATACCAGAATGTACTTCCTTGGAAAAGAGTAATTCAAACTAAGTGCATGAGGCCCTGAGGTCAGGAGCCAGAGGAATCACAGTTATTAGCTTCTGGTATGGGAGACTTGGTCCAAGCAGCTCTTGTTTTGTAGATAGACATATGAACAAAGGCTACAAAACACAAAAAAACATACACAATTCATACTGCATACTTACATGGAGTACATTACTGAGGCTCATCAGCCGAGAAATAGCTGCATTGAACAGATGATCCTTTGTGAAATACTCCGTGACCTGTTGTATTGAAGAAAAGTTCTGTCACTACTTGCTTACATTTCTTGAACATGGGATACTGGGATTTAAATGAAAATTAATCTTTGCGTGCCAATTTTGAATTGTGAAATATGCCTATGTTAACTTTCCCATGAAAATCACTTCAATGTCATATCATCTATCCTTTCATATCATATATATGACCACATGCACGAGTGAAAGTAAGAATCACGTGAAAATTAATCTGACCTTTGTTTCAAAACTTTCAGAATTTCAATCAATACCGATTGGAATTCTATATCAGCAAACACCCTCTATGTCCTTCAGTAAGATATCTTCCCTTTGTCACCATAAATAATGTTCACACTTGTAAATCCAGTAGCACCAATGAAAGGTCTTTCATACAGAGCAAAATCACATTTCAAAAGTCTTCTAAAACACTGTGAAGGAACTCGCCTGGCCCCAGAATTTACATTCTATATGCAGAAAAATATTTAAAGTTAATTTTACAGTTATTTGTGTCTCCTTCTGAGACATGCATAATTGAACATGATTGACACTAATCACAGCATGAGACTTTAGACAGAACAGGCTGATAATTAATTCAATAACAAATAAACTTTAGGATGAGCTAATATATTTCCCCAACATTTTTTTTTCACTTCACATGAAGGATACAGCACATCTGATAATGAAGTGTGAAACGAGCAGATTTTAAAAGGATGATCTGCATAACTGACCTACAGCTTTATCGATGAAAAATACAGTTATTCCAAACTTAGACTGAAATCCAGGCATTTTAATGCCCAAACACCTCATTTAAATGAAGCACACAGCAGAGAATCTTTGCCAATCCAAACCTTACTACTTCTTAAAAGAGATGTGTTCCGTGGAATTGACAGGTAAATAAAATTACTTATACAGGAAGTATTTTGGAGGATACGCTACTCATCTGGGTGAAACGTTTTGCTCCAACAACGCCCTAAGGCAAGCCAGCAGTTCAGCAAAATCAGTAACTTAATTGTTTACAAAGTAAGTGTTTCTTTTCACCTCAGAAACCACCAGATTCTTCTGCTCCCAGATCTTTCTGGCTTCATCCTTCTGCTTGGTGCTGAGACGCTCAGGATGGGGCAGGGTTCCCGACGCCCTCGCTTCGATAAGCCTGGATACGAGGCTCCAGAGGCGTGCCTGCCATCGCTGCACGCCCGGCATGGCATCCGCTGGGTGGGCAGGAGGGTTGCAAAAACAGACAGATTGCAGCTGGCAGGAATGGAGCCACACGTTTGAAGAGAAGCAGGATGGAAACTGCACCCTGCAGCTAAACATCAAAACCTCCAAATCTATGCTGTGCATTAAAGATGTCAATGCAACTAAAATATATTTTAAAATAATGTCATGGTGTTTTAATGGAAAAGAAACAATAATATGAAATAAAAGTATTTCCTGCAATGACTTCAGAGTATATATATAATATATATTTGCTAGATTTACAAAATAATCCAATGTTATATCAATATTAAAATGTTCATCTTGTGTTTTAATGGCTCTAGAAAGCAATCCTTTACAAGGATTTCATTTTTTTAGATCATGGAAGAATATATACATACATATGTGTATATATACCTAAAAAACCACATATGCATATAGACATACATACATTTTTTTTCAAATAGAGATCTGTTTTCTAAGCTTAGATTTTAAAAACTTCCTGCTACAAACATGCTACTGTACTGATGATTATAGGCCATCCATGGGGCCATCTTTCCAGCACAGCTTGGCAACAAGATTTGCATTTATTTTATGTTTTAAAGAAAAACACATTAGAAAAAGAAAAAGACAACAGAAACAGGCTGACTTACTTTTAACATCCCACAAAATATCTTGCTCTGGAGGAGCTGCAAACAAAATGTAAAGACGTATGGTGTCGATGCCATACTCCTCCTTCAGCGCCCCTGGGTCTATGCCGTTGTGCTTAGATTTACTCATTTTTTCCCAAGTGACTTGGATCTTCTCACCAGTTTTCAGGTGAACTGGTTCAGTCCCTGCATATTAACACACACAAAAACATTAAAGTAAATTCTGTTCATTAGTAACAGCAAAGGATTTTGCTCTCTAAGCATAGTATGAGGCAAGAATATCCATTTTGGGGGAGGAGTCCAAACAGTTTAAAGAGTTTATACAAACAAAATTCCTTTGCCCTCCCAAAATGTTGCTGCTGTCATATTTCATTACAAATTGCAGTCCAGGTTTATAGGTTACAAATTCAGTAAGTTATCCTAATAAGAAACTGCTTTGTGTAGGGAGAGAGACGTACATACAATGTTAAGTTTATTATGCTATTATTATTACATATGTCTAACATTACATGTACATAGGTTCACCCAAGCAAAGCCCCCTGCTACAGGGAAACCTGTATGCTTTTTTCCATGCTGAGTTTGTATGCAGGAGAAGAGCGGTGGTAACAAGGTGAGAGGAGGGTTTAAGGGGGGCTTAACAAACCGCTCTCTGATCCCTGGGCTCGGCCGCGCTGAAGTTCCAGTTAATACCACAGGGCTGCTGCTGTGCTCGGGCGCAGTTAAAAGCCACTGGCTTATAGGAGTGTCCCTGTATATGGGCTTGGCACTAGGCACACGAATCCAAAGCTCACAGGAGCAGCTTTCTAGTTAAAATATTACAAGGATTCATTCTTCTTGGCTGCATATTTCCCGTGCTGTGACTTGAACATTCTTTTTTACTGAAGTAGCCTCTGACTTACTGGGGTTTTGCCCACACAGCCTCTTACCAGTGAGATCGATCTCCTCCCTCTTCAGATACTGGCCTGTTGTTGCTAATCTGAATGTCTGATTCTTGATAATACCTTGAACCAACAGCTTATGGAAAGGTTCCCTAGGGAAGAAAGAGAAAAGAAACGTGTCTGTCAAAAATAACTATCAAAAGCTTCTTCTATGATAAGCCTCAGATGTTGAATCAATTAGGCACAAATATCTAATGAAAGAAGAATTTTAAGTAAGTTGACTATATATAAAGGGTTGTCACCAGTAAAAGTCAGAATACTTTCTGTACTTATTCATGATGGCTAGTTGACAAGCATAAATATTTATCTGTATCTTGCATGCATTCTTGCATCTTGATTCAGTAGTTATTCTCACATCACTCTTCAAATAAAAATATGGATAATACCTTAAGGTTTCTTGTCAAACCGTGCATGTTTACTAATATTAAACTAAATCACCATTTGTAAAAATGTTCAAGTGACTGGCCTGAATTCCTTGCAAATGTTTAATTTCAACTCCTCTCCTAAGAGCAGAGTTTGAAAAAAGTCCAAATTTCACAGCACATTTCTTTTTATAAACTGAGAAGATACGGTTTCTTGAACACACCCAGGCATTTGTATGTCCCGTCCTTCGCAGAACTAAGCCACGAAGTCCTAGTTAATAGAAAAAGTACCCTAGTAAACTGCAATGTTGGAAAGTGCACATATCAGCATGCCAACTTACTAAAATATTTAAAGTTAAGTTTTCCAGTAAAATCTGCATCAGGAGGAGTAAGCCATCAGATACGTGTATGCTAGAGACAAATAGAGCCTCAAAAGCACCAAAACTGAAGGCAAGAGTACACTCAACAAGAAATAAATCCTAAGTTAACACTTCTCTAGTGGCAGATACGCTGCGGCTCCCTCCTCCTTTCAGCTGTCTTACATTCCTAACGCACTGATTCCCACGGCTGTCCCCATTTTCATTGGATAAAGGTCAATGCAACCAATCTCTAGAGAGATGAATTAATCTAGAGACTGAGTGCCCACTCAGTAGGTCAGGGCGGGGGGCAGTTGTCGTGACCACTCCAGGGAAGAGGAAAGTGCCAGACCCAGGAGGTGAGGAGTCCAGGGGATCCTCTCCTGGGATCCTCCTGTGCAAAGGACCTTTGGGACCCCCATTCTGGAGGACTTGCTGGTCAGTGCTGGCTACTGCTGACCTCCCACACACGGGTGCTCAACATGAAGCACTCTGAACGATCCCCTGACCTTCCACTTATGGAATCTCCAAATAGCTGCCAAAACACACTTACACACAAAGAGATGCATTGCTTCTATTGGTAATTTTTTCAGAAAGCTGTAATAATCCATCCATCTAAAGAGGAATTAGTAAAAAGAGTGCCTCTATTTTATTTTATATTAAAAAGCATCTAAAACACTAATCTTTTACTGCAGTTTTACATTTCCCATATTCTGTGATTATTAGTAAATATAAAATATATGACAATTTATCTCATGATTTAAAACACGGTAATTTAATGATAGGGGAAAACTGTTTGATTTATGCATTTTTAAATGAATTAATGGTGATACCTTCCAATTACTTTTCTTTAAACACTTCTGGTGACTCTGAACTAAGGAGATATTTGAAAGAAAAGCTTTTAATTGAGAGAGGGAAAGCAGGAGGCTTCATGCTTTATCTTCAACACAGTCACGCTTGAACAAGGGCTCTCTGCCTTGCATATTTTGCATACTCCTAAATATTAGGCAAGCAATGACACACAGTGAAGTCATCAGGTCACCAGGCAGCAGAGGTCTCTACAGAACCACACAGTTTGACCAACAATATGAGGCAGGAGTAACAATCCAGGCATCTCTATAAACATTTGCTGAATAGTATTTCACAGGTTGCCTGAAAAGTTCTGTTGTTTGGAAATAGAGGAACTTAAGGAAACAAGAGTGGAAGTCAAATTTAAAGAGTAAAATAAAAACCAGCATTTTAAAAGGAGGCCGCAATGCAGTCTTAAAAAATTACCTTCTGAGTCATCTGTAAGATGACAAATCCTACCCAAAAGCCTGGTCATTCCATCATCAACAGAACGGGTGGAAAGATACCTCAAGAGACAGCAAGCCCTGTTTTACTCCACAAACTAATGCAATTACATAGAGGAATAATAAAAGAATTTTTTCTCTTGTCATTCAGCACTTTAGCCTAAACAGATCTAAAACAGTGATTAAAACAGTTAAATCTGCTGCTACCCAAAAAAGTAAAACTAACGACAGCCAGAACATTAAAATCATCCAACACTCCCAACTGGAAGCAATTTTTGAGGGAACACTGCGCTTTAACGACAAAGAGTTAGTTCAGATCAGATGCCAAGATCTTAAAAGCTGAATGTGGGAATGAACATTTCCTATTTTTGTTTATGCTGACAGAGGCTATAAAAGCACAATACAAAATAGATTACCATGTATGGGGCAAAGAAACCCCGTTCCTAGCGGGAGAGCACAGAAGAATGGAGATGGGACAGGCAGAGCTTGTTTAACACCCACAGGCCTCAGAAACAGAGCGAGCCAAAGAACTGGGTCCAACTGCTCACGGGGCTGCTGGTGCTCTGATGGCTCCATCTCACGGCCATGGGCAGAGGTACAGGCCTGGCTCAGGAACCGTCCGCTGAGCTGGGGAGTTTGGGAATCCTGCACTCGGCTCCACCTGCGACACCCTGGCAGTGCCGCAGCCGGCCCGCATCTCTGCTCTGGGTTTCGTGCTGTCAGTATCTTCAATATCTGCTTTTTAGTTAAAAGTCAACACTAGCAGTAAAGCCCTCAAAGAACCCATCGAGGCTCTAACACCCTCACTCTGCAGAATAAACTATTTCTGCCACACAAACACAAATCTACCTATCTTTGTAAATAATGAAGGGTGAAGCTGGAAGGCACGAGGCGGTCGCTGGTGCCCGCGGCCCTACCTGGCCCCTCGCCCCGCGTGGGACAAGCAGGAGGGCCGGATGGCTTGAGAAGGAATTCCAGAACGATTACAGTCCGGAATATTACCACGGAATGACATCAGCCCGGGCTGGCTCTGCGTGTATCGATACCCAGAGGGTGCTCTTTATATGCGACCTTGGCAGTATTAGAGAAAATGAGCAGCCGTCCTCCTACCACCTCCATTTCCAATCTGGCTCATTAAAACGGAGAGAGAAACCATGCTCCCTCTTCAGGGGACATGGAAGATATAATTACACCTTTTATATCCATTTTAGATATCCACAAACACTGCATTTTCTATGAAAGTATATGTGATGACTACAAATGAATGGCTATATTTCTATTATAATGCACATCATACATTAAGAGGACAGAGTAGGTTGCTTTGAAGATCAAAACTCGAAATTTTGAACATTTTCTCAGTCTTATTGCTATAGTAACAGTCATTAGTACAGAAATAAAGACTACAACAAAAAAAAGGAAAAAAAAAAAAAGAAGAAAAAAGAAAAGAAAGAGTAAGAAAAAAAAAAAAAAAAACAAACAGAAATAAAGACTACAACAAAAAAAAGGAAAAATGCAAAGGATTTGAAAGCCAGTGGACAGGAGCCAAAAAATGAACATTATTATGAAGAGAACTTATCAAAACGAAAGGTCATATAGTACAGATTGGGAGGTGCATCTCGAAATTTGTCATGGCCCTTGTTAATACCTTGAGTGTCTGCAGCACTCATCACCTTTAATCAGTCGCAGACAAGAGCTACTAGCACAAGACTGAAAAATCACAAGAGGAGGGTTTTTTTAACCTCAATAATTCTCCCTTGCAGGTGTGGGTCCTAACTAAACCTTTGGGTTTCTAGCAAGAAGCCTCTGGTCACCCTTTCTGGATCCCTCAGAGCAGTCCTAGAGCCATTCTAACAGAAAACTGAGCAAAAGTGGCTTCTGATAACCATTAAAACAAATTTCTAACGTGTGGTAATATGGAGATGTTGCAATTTCTATACAAAACTGAAACCTTAATTTTATTTCACTGCATAGAAGCATCTAAAGCTTCAACTTGTGCAGAGCTGAAGCCAGCAGGCAATTTTGCGTGTGATGATGTATCTGTTAGAGCCATCCCGCACTGTGAACACAGGCACCAGCAGCACAAACCACAGACCCTGAGGGCAACGCCGTGATGTGCAGCGGTGCCTGAGACCCTGTGTCACCTCACGGGGATACTCTACGATCTTGCAAACTACTTTTACAGAAAGCAATTTTGCTATCCTCTGCTGCTGTCACTAGATACACTCAATATTTCCTGTGTACCTTTTCTTTTTCCCTGCGGTTTACCTTACAGCAGTCTATGGCACACAGTTTTCGTTGTGCAGCTCCATCACAGCAGACTGAACAACACACGTTCCAAATTGCTATACATTGCTGTAAATATCATCCAGTTCTAAAATAATGCAGGCTGGAAGGGATCTTTAGAGGCCATTTTAGTCTAAACTTAGGACTGTGCAGAACTAAAGTTCAAGTCAGAACAGGTTGAGACCTACCCTGAGGCAGGGGGCTGAAAATATTCATCAATGGAGATCCCATGATTTCTCTGGTCAAACATGTTCCAGTGTTGACAACCTTGGAACATGTTTTTTCTCCTATCCAGATGGACGTTGCTGCAATCCGTGCCTGATGCCCCTTGCTCCTTGTGACTGAGCAATGAGCAGAGGAGCACAACCATGCTCCACTGCTAAGCAGTGCAATATACTGTCATGGGTACTGCTTGATGTTAACTGGTTGCCCATCAGGACTACCAAAGCCCTTCTCTGCTCCTCACAAGCCAGCCCCAGCCCCTGCTGCTGCAGGGGGTTACTGCATTCCAGGTGCAGGACTCTGCATTTGCCTTTGATCGGCTTCACAAGGTGGCTGTCAGCCCTTGGACAAGAAGGAGGAGCAAGTCTGACGTCCTGGGCATGGCAGCACTGTCCCCAGTGCATCAGGGCTCCCTGCAACAAGACGTTCCCTGAGCTCGTGGGGCTGCCTTCTGTCACCCTGCCCGGGTTGCTGATGCAAGTGTTAAACCACAGCTGGTCTCTGCAGGTGAATACCTCTGCAACTGGCTGCCAGTCAGACTTGGAACCATTCCCAACTACCTTTTGAGCCCAACAGCCCAGACAATTTTTCCACTCTCTTTGTGTTTCACCTATCCAGTGTGTTTGTCCTCAGGCCAGCTGCGAGGATGCCATGGGAGACCAAGGCCAAAAGCCTTGCTAAAATCAAGAAAAATGACGTGCACTGCTTTCCTCTGATCCACCCAGCCAGCCACCTCTTCATAGAAGACAGTCAGGTCAAGTCAGGCACAACCTCCCATTTTCAAACCTGAGGTGATAATTCCCAGACACCTTCTTGTCCTTTATGTGTCTGAAGATTACTTCCAGATGGATTTGTGTAACAATCTTCCCGGAGGTCTGAGGTCAGGCTGACCAGCTTGTAAGTACATTGGATCATCCTCCCTGCCTTTTCTTGAAGATAAATAAAACATTTTCTAGTCATCAGGGACACCCCTGGATTACCATGATCTCTTGAAAAAAATGAACAGCAATCCTACAATGACTCAGACCAGCTCCTTCAGCACCCTTGAAACTGAATATGTCCAGTCACTTAAGCTGCACCTAACTCAATCCTATCCTACAGTGGGTAGCACCTCTCTCCCTTAAACTTCCCTGCTAAGGCAGAGACATTGACAGCAAAGATTGTCCTTTGTTACTAGGCCTAAGTTCCTTCTAACATTGGGCTGACATTTTCCTTGGTCTTCCTGACAGTGAAGCTGCAGACGTCTTTCCTACTGCCTTCCCATTCCTCACCAGTTTCAAATCCAGCTGAGCTTTCACCTTTCCTAATCCCAGCCCTTCCTGGGTGGGAATTGCTTCCACATCCTTCCAAGGGCAGCTCATTCCTCCTTCTGTTCTTCATGCACTTCTTCAAGTGCTTCAGCCCACCCAGGGGGCCTCATAGCTCATAGATGAGCAGCGTAAAGTCTTTAGTAGCTCTGATAAGCCTGTAATTACTTGCAAGGATAAACTGTGAATTTCTCCCTTACAGGGAACGGTGCCTATAGTAGAAAGGACTGGTTCTGGAGCCCCAGATCATCACCAAAAGAGGAGCTTTCCTGCTGGAGCTCTGCTGGGGGCTGCAGGCTATAGAAATCTGCACATCCAAACTATTTTGCAGGCAAGAATGAGCAATGGAAACAGCACCACTCATTATTATCAAATGATTACAAAGTGACTTGGGAAAATACTCCAATAGCCCCATTAACTCTGTCATCTTTTTCCCGATGCACAGCTACTTAAATTTGAGTTGTGTAGCAAAACTGCTACATCCAAGAGAGCTCAATGCTATGTGCAAGTAAGCTCCTCTTTTACACTGTGCTTTCAGAGCAGATACATGTAAAGCATGAATGCACAGGAGCTGCCAACTGAGAAATTATTAAGCAACTATTCTCTTGGAATCACTTGTTTTGCACCTGTCGAGTCAAACCTCTCTGTTGATGTGAGAACAGAGCACAGGGCAGTATTTCAAGCTTGGGTTATTCCAACACTAACGTCTTCCCAGCTCAGGCATTCCTGTGATGACATTGTGGGGTACAGAGGGCAGAATTTCAGTGGAAATTGGGTTAGCTAGTTGAGAACTTAATTAAGAAAACAAAGAACACCTCGAACTTTCCCACCTCAAACTTTACCTGTAATCAAAGGAAAAGCATTATGCATCAGCAACAGGAGTAATCAGAGCAATCAAATAAAAATAAAAATAGTATATATGCATACTGCCTTTGCTTAAAAAAAACTGTTTTACAGTGTTCAGCTCCAACTCTTCAGTGAATTATAGAAGTGCTTAGTTTACTACATATGCACAGTTACTCTGAAATTGATGGTATTAATAACTGTGCAAGAAGTTACCTAATTTCAAATAATAGCACTATTCAGAATGCCTTGAGTTTAATGCAAGCTTTTGCTGGCTGGCAAATCCACAGTAATATTTTATCACTTGCTCTGAACCAGTTAATACTCATATCACACAAATGTTACATAGGCAGCATAAATATAGAAAATGCAACATGCTGCAAGAAACCAGTTATGTAGCTGAGACAGACAAGCAAGAAAATACAGGTTTACTCCATGAATATTCAACTATCACAAGAATTTTTCCTTATATTCCTAAATGCACCTTAGTTTTTTTTTTTTTTTTCCTAGAAATATGTAATACTTACTTGTGTTTGGACATGTTTAGATCATGGCAAAAATGACTCAGAAACCTAGCATAAAATAAGTGCATAACTGCATGTTCCTTTCCTCCGATGTACAGATCCACAGGCATCCAATAGTCAGCCAAGTCTTTATTAAAGGGCCTGAAAAACAAATTATTAGGAAAAAAGATAGAGAAAACAGTGTAGAAAAGATCAGCTCTAATAAGTTAGCTCATCCTGACAGAAAGCTACACAGCTAATGAAACTTTGATTGCAGATCTTTTTAATTGATATACTCACTAAATTATATACAAATTATACACTGAGAAACAGATCCACAAAAAATTTCATGTATTTTAAATGTGCATCTAAAATTTCACCTGGTTATTTAAGAAAGTGACAAAAATATTTGCCTGCTCTTTAAAGGATTTCTTTCAGAAATAACATGTAGCTATCATTTGAATTTCCTAGTACTGACAGATATCAAATTTTACCTTAAAATACCCTACTATTAAAATAAATACTAAACAAATATAATAAAAATAATACTAGAAGTACATTACTATTTAAATATATTACTATTAAAGAAAATGAAAGATGACTATTTAAAAATATCCTTTTTTTTTAAACTGGAACTTTGCGTAGTGGCCATGAGGGGGCAATGGAAGATCTTGTCATAACTCTTGTCTTTTGGGAGAGGCAGACGGGCCTTTTTGTACTCAACCTGAAGGATGCTCCGTGGATTTACAATAAACACTGGATGCCTTTTAGAGCATTAGGAAGTTATAGAAAATGACCTGCACAGCTTCTTAGCATTGCTCACTACTTCATTAAATGTGGCTATGTCTCACGCAGCAGCCTATTAGCTGCAAAATACCGTTTCAGTGCAGGCTCTGTTTCCTCAACATTTATTTTATGTCCCCAGTCTAACACATACACTTGTTTCATTAGCTTGTTTGATTATTTCATCTGTAGTTTTTACATTGGTAACACTTTTTGCTTCTTCACAGACGAACCCAGAAGCAAACAGTGGGTCTGAAACTCATGTCATGCATGGAAAGAGCTAAAACCTACTGTCGTACACAGGATTCCAAAAACTAGTAGAAAATGTCTCCCAGATTCTAGGTATTTTAAATATGAATTACAGAAATAAAGGGCTTAGGTATATGCACCTTAGCTTTAGAAAAAAAAAAAAGAAAGAAAATGCCCAGTGATCTAGTATAAAAGGCTAAAATTCTTTTTTCAGTATAAAACAGATTTAGTTACACAGAGCTTGTTACTTCGACAGCTTGACATTACACCTGACTGTGTCATCTTCAGCTTCTCATCCATGCACAAAGATATATTTCAAACTGTCACCGGGGAGAAAGAATTCTGCATAATGTAAGACTATTAAAAACATATTAAAGTTAATGGGAGAGGTGTCCACAGAAGAACTGTCTTATCTCACATAAAAGCAGGCGGCCAAAACAGACAGACAATTGACTTTCCTGGTGTGGCCTTCTCAGTGAAGTGCCTTTGTATATGAATAAAAGCTACTTGGAGGCCACAAACTTAAAATGGAAATGTGGATAATTAAAATAGAACAGATCCTACCAGACTCATTCACCACACAAAGCTCGTTACATACAATTCTCTGGAAAGAGTGGGACCATTTACTAGACGTTTTCTATTTATCTGTGCTTTATCAGTGCTATTTATCTATAGCTGAATAACCTAGAGGAAACACCCATCTAATTTGCTGCTATCGTATTGTCCTGCACGTGTGCTCTCAACGTGCCCAAGAAGCAGGCATGACAGTTCAGCCAGTGACTGCAGGCAATGATCTCATCTGGTCAGCATATATAAAATGCTTCTGGACAACTGAGTCAGCCTCTGTGCAGGCTGCTTCAATGCTGTGTTGGACACAACACCTCGAGCCACAATCAGCAGTGCTAACACAGGCAGACTATGGAGCAGGTAAACAGCTGAATAACTACATCTGTCTTCCCAAGCTCTTCATGCTGCAGCCACTAACACACAGCACAGGAAAAATCTCCTTTTATTAATTATGCATATGGCCAAAGTAACAACACAGCAGGAACCTACCCCAATGCCACTGCACTTTAGGCCTGAGCAAGAGGAAGCAGCAAGATTTATGAGAATGCAGAAAGAGCTAATTGGAAGTGCCATTATGGGCAGCTGGACATTGCACCCAGACCCATCACTTACCAGTGCAAAAACATTGTATTTCTACACATTGAAATACTCAGTCTCTTACTGTGGAGGCTATACTCAAAACATAATTTACCCCAAATTCAGAGAGAAGAGTTATGGTCGGAAGTTATCTTTATTTCTGATGGTATCCTCCACTAACATATTCCGTTAGCTTCTCAGCTGAACTGTTTCTCTAGGCCCTGTCTCATAATGGCCTTTCATGCAAACTCCTGCCCCTGCCTTGCAGCTCCCACACTCAGGCAGTTGTGCCTACAGGCTCTGCCCTTACAGACCTCCTGGAGGGGCACAGCCAAATGCCATCATTTTACAGCAACTCCTAGTCCACTCTGCGCTGAGCTCTGGGCCAGACAGCAGGTACCAAACCAGGGAAGCCCAGAGGCTCACACAGCCCTTCTGCAAAGGCAGGTGCTGGAAGCACCAGAGCAGCCAGCCTCTCTCTTCCTCCTTGCCCCTTGTCTTCTGTAGAGCAGCCCTGGCCACCGCGAGGCCCTGCCTGCGGGTCCCTCACCGTTCAGCGCTGTGGGGGTCAGTGTATCTCAGGTAATACCAAGCAGAGTCAACAAACGTGTCCATGGTGTCGGTTTCTCGCCTGGCGGCTGCCTTGCACCTGGGCAAGAGAGAAGGAAGGACAAGGTTAGTTTTAGACCTGTGACAGGCTCGGCATGAAAGCAAACAGGTAGAGTGGCCATGAGAGAAGTTACAGGGGAAACTGAAAGTCTGAGCAGTTAAAGCAGTTAAACAGTATGTTGGAAATGTGTCCAGTGTAAGTAACAGGGCCAACTCTCCTTCCCTTTCCCAAACAAATCTAATCAAAATACAAACCAAAAAGAAAAAAAAACAAAAAAAAGAAAAAAATGAAAAAAAAACAAAAAACTAGGTGGCTTTAAGATGAAGCTACAGTGGAAAACTGCACAAGACAGGGGGCTGCCCTCTCAATCATCCGCTCATGGAAATGTACAGAATTGCCATTACAAAAAACAACTCTCTGCTTCCTATTTTGAAAAAAACCCCAAGAGCAAGCCAGTCCGAAAGCCCAGGCAAGCAAGCCTTGCCACAAGGTCGATGGGTGCTAAACAAGCATCACGCTCCCTACATACCATCAGGGAAGCAGGAGCAGCAGGCAGGGTGCCTCTCACTGACTGTACTCAAAAAAGGTCTGTGAAAATTTCACTTCTAACCCCCCTAAAAATTAACTTAGCTTAATTTCACCTTCTACTGAGATGTATCAGATCTTTTCTAGATCTCGTAACACACTTTTAATTTGTGATTACTGCAAATCAGTTTTTGCTAGGAGTTACATTGGCAGCACTGATGAACACAGCTTTAAAATGAGTTTGAAAAGCTTATTTTCCTGAATACAAATTATTTGCTTAATGGAGCCTATAATCCCATTAGCAACGTTTTCATTTATGGTAAATGGTCCTTCTTTAAAACTCTAACAGTTAAAACAATGAGATTTCTCTAATATTAATGAGACTTTGCAACCTGTGACACACTTGCACCTAGCACAAGTAATAAAGAGTGGCCACTGGCTATTTAATTTAATCAGGTCATTGCTTTTTTTTTTTTTTTTCCACTAAATCTAACATTTTTGCTTAGTAATACCTCCTTGCATCAGTCACACTTCAGAATATGCTACTATATAATTTTAATAGACGTATCTGAGAAGAAATTTTCTATACAAAATAAGAAAGTAAATGTATGCTTTACTAAAATACATGCCATTAACTAAAGTAAAAACATACTTATTTCCAGAGAAGCCCAGAACTCCTGCGGTGAAGCTGCCTCACTAGAAATGAAAAGCACTAGAAATGAAAGTACCAGGCTAACTGCAAGTGCTGGAAGAAAGTTATGATGATGTGCTAGGAAAGTGCTGCCTTCTGCAGGAGAGCCCCAGGGCCTCCTATGGGTCTGAAGCTCCTGCCTGGCAGCCCGGCAGTGTTTCTCACACGTGGTCACTCTGCTAGAAGCGACGTTTGGTTCCACTGCTGAGGAAAACCTTACCTGGGATAACCCATGTCCTGTTAGCTCCCTAGCAGAACCTGCACGCAAGCTCTTGTGCACAGGATATCTAAGTAACCAGACATCTCATCTCCATAATGTGTTTTTCCCTACTATATGATTCAGGCTGCTTCTTTTCTGCAACAGCTGGATGATGTCACCAAGATGCATATATTTACTACCTCCTTTAGTGTGTATTATATGCTCTCATGTATAGTTTACAGTCCATGTGATCCCTCATGATAAAGAATTATATAGCAGAGCAAACACTTCTGTTGGGCTATTGTTAAGGAAATTAGCAAGATATTAGGTTCCTTATCATGAAGAAATAATTCATTAATCAGGCTATAAAGCAGCTATGCTGGGTCAGACCAAACATCCTTCTAGTACAGTACCCTGTCTTAGGGTAATGAGTTGTCAGCACTTATGGAATGAGTCCAGGAAACAAGTCCACAGGGATCGCCCCCCAGCCTGCAAGCAAATGCAGCATTTGCTTACCTTGGACAGGAGCAGTTCACCCACTCTGGAACATTTTCTAAAGGTGAGGCTCCCTTTCCTGTAAAGGTGGTTACGTTGGGTAATACCACAGGCAAGTCCTCATAAGGAACCGGGACAGTGCCACATGCCTGGCAGTGAATGACAGGAATTGGTGTTCCCCAGTAGCGCTGTCGGGATATTAACCAGTCTCTTAATTTGTCACTCGTTAGGTCTCCTCCTAGTCCTTTATTTTTGGCCTGCTGGGTAAGAGCTTTTGAAGCCTCTTGTCGAGTCATGCCAGTGAACTGAGGGGGAGGGAGAGACACACAGACAGAATTGGAAAAACAAAGAAAGAAAACATCATACTTGCTACTGGTAAAAATGAAAAAATAAGTCATAAAAGTCTGGAATGCCATTTCTGAGTGACAAAGTTTAAGTCTAATATCAATTTTCCCTTTCTTACTGTTTAGCATCCTCCTATCCAAGGGCCTATTCACATACCAGTCAACGGAGTTATTTAAACCCTCTTGGTCTAAGGATAACATCTTTGATGGCCTGAGTAGGACTAAGAAAGCACCCTGCAGAGCCCTTCAGCTACTGTTTGCAAATATCTGCAGTTACTGCTGATATTTTAGCAAGCAGCTGTATGCCAAAACTTCCAGAATATCACCAACGCAAGGCAGAGACTGAGGAAACATGGATGACAGACCAGCTTTCCATCTCCTCTGTGTGTGTTTGAGACTAGGCTGTTCCTTGGTTCCAAATACCTTTTAACCACTTAGATCCTACCTGTCATGTAGTAACAGAAATAAAGGTCATATTCTGTCAAACAGTATCTTTGCTAGGACTATAGCTCACGATACAATTTGACTTAAGGATAAGATTTCCATGGCACTTAAAGCAGATATGTTTTCACCAGAAAGGTTTACAATATATTTCAGCGCATATGTAAAAAAGGAGGAATGAACATTTAGCTTAAAAATATACACAGATAATGAAAGTAGGAATCAACATCTAAAATGAAATTGATTATATTTTACTTTCCATTATAAAACTCGGACAAATACCACATTTCTTTCTTATATACAAAAGATTAAGACTGGGAACACCCTCATTTTATCGCTATAGAAGAACTAATACAGGTTATCATTAAGGTGTTTCTAAAAATTTCATAGCATAGACCCTGCTTAGGCCTTAAGAAAACCTTTTAAAAAAATCAAAAAGCCTTAAAACAAAAGTATTTGGCATTTTCCAGAAAGCAATTTTAGCTTACATTTTTATTTGATGTTGGGGAGGAGCTCAGTACTTGTGCACCTACCTCGCCAGAATTAATGACCTTCTCCAAGCCATTTGGCAGTGTCTCAATGACTTCGGTGAAAGAAATACCCAGATTCTTAGCTACAGCAGCATCTTCTGTGCTAGTGCTAGGAATTCCTAGAAAAGAGAGAGAAAAACAGCTCTGGAATGGAATGACATGGCTATTGGTCATTTGAAGGTACAATATTTGCTTTCTATGTCACTCCAGTCCACATAATATAATGATTTATATTAGCCCCAAAAAGCTTTAAAATTTAAGATCAATACAAATATCCTTCAAGAAGTGAACATGAAAAGGCAATAATTATAAATATGTTTCATCAATATCTCAGTAACCCAAATGTCAATGACCCATCGTGAGAGCCTGAAAATCACTTGACTCAGAAAAAGTCTAAGAAAACAGTAAATTTTAGATAAAGAGTAATAAATTAAATATATTACTTAAACATTAAACATTACATTAAACATAATGTAGAGAAGTATATACATTTAAATTTGTTAGGATGAGATACATAAATACTAAACAAACAGCAGGAATAGTATTCCCCTTTTTTAAGAGTAAATTTAATCACTTCCTAAATTCATAGCTTATTAAAATGCATCACAACACTGCAGTCTCTAATGTTGCCATCCCTTTAATTTCTTATGAAGGACATGATTTGTTTCTGATTTGAAGAAAAATCCATTAAAAACAAAAGTTTTCTTCTCAGAATACAAGTACTGAGAACACTTTGCAATAAGTAACACAGAAGTCAGAATATTTAAGGCTCCTGATGCTGTCTTTTCCTTTTGCATCTTATTATTTGGGACAGTCATACATTCTGAATACAAGTTCCTGTTCCAGCCCACACAGACTTCTTTTTATTACAGCAATTTACCAGCATCATAAAATGACACATTATCTTTAAATATTCCTCATTCATATTGATAGATGCTGACATCTTCCCCCTGACTTTGCTGCATGCAGTTTAGTAGTTACTGTGCTGCACTTTGCAGGGCTACCTTTCAAGGGGGGCAAGGTTATCTGCTAACTTTACTTTTTTATTTATTATACAGTTGTACTCTGAAGTATCACTGAGATACTAACAGATCTATTATGCCACAGGGAGATGCATCCTTCTGTATACTTTTTTTTGGAGGGATTATTTATTTAATAATTTGGATAATCTTGAATTTTCACTATCACCTTCAAAAGGCAAAGAAATCTTTAAAAATAACCCAATGCAAGTAATAGTTTGGTTAAAGCTATAGATAAAATGCTCTCAAAAATATTGTTGAGCATGTTAGGATTATTAACCTACAAACTACATTCAAAGCCAGTTTACAAGCATCTTTGTTCAGGCAATGAAATGTCTGCTGCTACTGTAAATATATTAACTCTGTTAATATATGGATGTTTGGAAGCAGTTAACAAATGAAAACCTGGCTCATCCACAACAAATAACTCCCTCCCCAGCAAAGTAAGGAATCACCATTTAATCTTTTGAGCAGATGTACTCTTTTGCCATTTAAAGGCCCTATTATAGCATAATATACGTATCTTAATTTGTCAAAGAGCTCTGCAGTTGGCAACAGGTGGCTTCACAATATGCTCCACACATGGAAAAAGCAAACTCCCCGTTTTGGCCTCCCTTGCTTCTGCAAAGAGGATCCTATTAGAGCACTTTTACACAACTCAACAGCTGGCAGCCTGAACTTCCTGGGAAGATCTGGGCTGTTTCCAACAGACATAAGGCCAAGGCACATGCCAGTGAACAACACGGAGGTTTCTCATGAAAAATAAGATTAGGCATCTCAATTCTTTGGCTCCTCGTACTCCAGAAGAAGTTCTGGTTCTCAAACCAGTTCAGTCCAGAAGAGTAAGATGCAGACACATTTTAGGCAAGGTCTGCCCTGTGAGGGTCTGCCAGGATATTTTTGCACAATACTCTGTAAAAGCAGCATCAAAGAAAAGGCAAAAAGACCTGCAGGGGCTCTGCAGAGTCAGCTGGTTTTGTTCAGTTCCGCTGGGTCTCCAAAGAGCCAACACTGGCAATACTGTAGAGGAGGCTGCAATGCTCCCAGGGGAGGAAAGAAGAGGGGCAGAGGCACCAAAAAGTGACTGAAGGAGTAAGGAAGAGAGTGGAATGGGCTATGAAGAGGTAAAGAACTGACCAACATGGAGATAGAACACTATCCACTATAGTCCACTACAGATGGACTATTAATTCATCCGAAATGAGACCACAGCAACTACTACTACTACTACTATTACTACTACTACTACAAATTGATGAATTATAATAATAAAAATGGGAATACTTCCTTTAGAGATAAGCTCCAAGACAATTTGCCAAGCCTAACTGAAAAGAATTATTATGTGCAATGAATTATTATACTGATCTCAACACAATATAAACAAGAAAAAATCAGATCTGGAAGTTTAGGTCATTAAACTACAGAAAATCTGTTTGAAATATTGTTCTCTAAGTGTGCATATGGGTATATATATTCACATATAAACATCCTACAAGTTTGGGACATTTGGAAAATGTTCATGTCAAACAATGGAAGCGTTCTGCTTTGATTAAGGGCAGTAAAAGACCTCCAAATGCAGACGTGTTGTATGGAATCAGTCCTCACACAATAGAGATTCTTAAGACAACTTCTCCTCAAATTTACTAATATTATAATATTTCTATTAAAATCTAATCTATCTTCCTGCAACTGTCCTCCCAGATTCTACATAGCTACTTCTCCTTCCTTCTTTCTTAATTAAGAGCAATGTAGCTCCAAAGTCCAGAAAAAAAAGTCATTTAATTCACAGATTTATCACAACAGCCTCTGGTAATCCAACACCGTTAACTGAAAACCAGACTATTCCATTTACCCACCAAGTGCCACATACCTATCTTGGTATCAATGTAATTCTCAAAATCTGGTTTTGCTGAGATGACTACAGGAATCTCCTGATTGGTCAGCAAATTCACAGCTGTCACTGAAGTAAGGCAATCTGGAAATAAAGGTAAAGATAACAAAAGTAAAATATGACAATAATAAGAATATTGCTTAATATTAGAAGAAAATCTCAGTATATCTTAAATTTCATGAAGTTGAAACTACAGTTTGTTTAAATAAGAAAGAAAAATAAAAGCCAATCACATTTTAAGAAGCTGGGAGTTACGGAAAGCTTCAGTAAGTCTGACTGAAAAATAACTGTAATAAAAAAAAAAAGTAACAAGCACCTAAATAAAAACAGGGATGTTTGCATTGTAATAAGTAAACCTGAGGTCTTCAAGATAAATGAAGTATACTGTCATAAAGTGATATGAACTGGTACTAAAAGCCAGAAAACAAGCAGCCCTCATTTCTATACTGAGAAACACAAACACAGAACTAAGCAAAACAAAACCTAAGTGTTTCAGACAGAACTGAAAAGGAGCTATATACTATGCTTATGACTTGGCTTCTTACAGAAGGACACAAAGCATGGGAAGTACTGGTTTGTGTAGAAAAACAAAAGAAAGAAAAACAAAGCTACATGACTTATGGATTTCTAAAGAAAATACTGATATTCACATTAGAGGTCGTCTTGCATCGCTGTCCTTGAAACTAGAGAAAAGAGTAAGGATTGTGATAATCTGAAACTGATTTATATTTTGTAGCTTTTATATTTTGTAGCTTTGGGAGCTTGAAAAGAAGAAATCCCAACCTGAACCCTCCTAAGTTTTGAGGACTGAAAACCCCTATCTCAGCTGGGAACCATGTCTAACTTCTCAGCACTTTGAAGCTCACACATAGTGAGATAAATCAGCACTTATTCTGCAAGGATAAAGGACAAAACTGGCATTTCTGGGACCTGACTCTAGATTATATTAATTAAAATACAGATGACTAAGAGCTTCCTTCTGCCTCTCTTCATAATTAAGCTGGGTATTACCTCAGGCTTGTACTGTTATGCACGTAATGTCTGCCTGAATTAAAATAAAAACATTTCAGAGAATAGGATTACTGTATCTCCTCTGTCTTATGAACACAAATGCTGTATTTATTTTTGATAGCTATTTTTTTCAAAATTTCGCTCTTTGAGATACTCATTTTGATGCTGTATTATCAATAATCTGGAGAAAATTCCTTCTGTTCAAACCACTGCACGTAGCTTGCATTCCCTGTTTAAAAGAACAGAAAAGGAATCATTTGGCTCTTTGAAAGCATCTAAGTCAAAAAGCCTGAACAGGAAACTGAGTAGGTAGCACAGCCTGCTTTTAAAAATAACTTTGCTCTGCCTTCAGCAAAAACATCGGTTTTATGCTGAAGCTGGAACAACAGTTCTTCAGTTTATGAGACACTCCTTCCTTTGCTCATACCATTATTATTATAGGGAGAGAACGTTGTAACTGCAAACACAGAAGAAGGGGTTTGCTCAGCGCTAGAATGAGCTAACAAACAACGTAAGGGTCAAACCTTTATCTCACACATCCCACACAGGCAAAACTGGCAGACTTGCCAGACTGTAAATACATATATTGTATTTTGGTAATTTAGAAATTGAGTGTTTTAAAACGGATCACTCACCTCTATTTAAATGATAATAGCTTATCATGCAGAACTGTACTCCAAGAGCACAGGTATCAGAACTACCGGTTACTTTGCCCTATTTCTTCTTTTTCTCTGCTAGAAAACATCTAAACATAACTTCCTAACTCTTTAAATGAGAACAGACAACAAAGAAAAGGAGTTATAAGATTATCTGAGCTGAAAAGAGAACAATTAAAAAGTAAAATAAACCAACATATTCATACTACTGTGAATTAAAAAATAAAATCCGGTTAACAGTAAAACTATTTTTTGTTTTTTTCAAGGGAATCCTAAACATTTTTTTGCTTGAATGTCCTACTCATGGCATTCACGTGTACCATGGCTGAACTGGCTATGTAAAATTCACATGCAAATTCTATTCCTATAGGTTATCCTCTTTGGAAAGTACTAGTCTGTTCCTTTCAAAACTCTGAATAATGCACAATCAAATTATCAGCCTATTTCAACTGCAGAATATGAATATATAAATACATTCACCCATAGCAGGAATACACAGCTACAGGAGAGTTAAGATTCTGGAAGTACTTTCACTTGGAAGCCTTTTATTCAATGTATTCTGGCTGACATCATTCTGGTTGCAAGTTTCTTATTTAGCTCAACCAAAAGGCAAGGTTTGGCACTAACAGAAGCAAAAAAGCTTTCAATTATTTCTACTTTTTTTTTTAATCTCTCGTTTTGCACTTGGACACTTTGGCATAAAGCACAAGATTCAGCACAGATGCAGGTGCTTCCACGGATGTGCCTTTCTCGGGGCTCACGTGTTGATTTGGCAGAACAGCAGGAGCTGTAATTTGTTTCTTTGTTTCTTCATAAGAATTCTCCAAGGCACTGCTCCCTTCCTCTGGGACAAGGGCTCTACATACTCCACACATTCTAGCTTTCAAGCTCTGTTTTTTCCTGCTAGCGAGGAAAATAATTTGTCTAGATTACAGAAGTGAATTGCTCAAAAATAAAGCAGGGTCTGTGCACGTAGAATATTTTTCCTCAAGATTCCTGCTTTTTGCTGTTGACACGGGATACTATATACATGATGAAGCCACCTAATAAATATTAAATAGCAGCCTTAGGAAAAGATATACACAGAGAATATATTTTATATTTATTCTTGTGATTTTCTGGACTTCCATATGACAAAAATGAGTTGGACAGGGACACTCAGTGCAGGCAGGCACTACCAGTTACCAGCAACTAAGGAAACCAATTATCACTACCTTATTTGTAACCTCTGTACAAGACAGTACCTGCCGTAACGGCCATATGGGCTACTCTGAATTCACCCCACTGGAACCATATATGAACCAAGGATCTGTACAGCAGAGAATTATTTGCTATATATCAATGCTCTACTCAGCTATGCATCAATGATCTCTTTCCCTCTCTATATTCCCTATGATGGGAAGAGACCATTGCTGGTGCAAGAGCTGGTTCTACCAGCGCTGTCCTAACGACAGGCTCCCTACAGTGGAGAAATTTCCCAGGGGGTTCCCACAGTCAGGCTATTCACTTCCACTGCATAACAAAATGATAATCTGGGTCATTACTTTGCAAACTATGAGGTTGAATGTAGGCCCCATTGCCCTGCTCTGGAGGCACGAGAAACGGGAGTGATACTGCTTGCCATGTGCAAAGAATCCAAAGGAGCTGCTCCCTCTCAAGGGGGGCTGTTCATGCTCAGCTGGGCACACATTTTTTGAAGGTAATTCTCTCAAGTGGTTTCACTCTCACAACAAAATGCAATCTAAGAAAAACCTCACCTTTCCCTTGGATGAACTCCCTCTGGAAGACTTCCTTCAGGCTGCTATTCCCATGCAGCAGTCTGTGAGCTGGTAAGATGTATAAATGGGAAGCTCCATAAATGGCTTCAGGCGTGTAGGTGTAGGCTGCTATCTTCTCTCCTGTTATTTTACCATTAACCTAATAAAGAAAATATCCCAGATGAGTTTATACTTTTTCTCCATTAGAAGTCCAGCCCTTCTCTTAGAAGAACATTTTTCCATAGTGAGTTTTGATAGAGATTTTCAGAAGCAATTGATAAAAACAATTTACCTAACAAAATTTATGCTGTCTCAATTTGAGGTTCTCAGAAATTCGAGTTTAAAATAATATACTACATTTCAGATATTGGCCAGAGCAAACAGACACTATAAAGCTCCGAAGCACGAGGGCTGAACTGCTATTCGAGTCTCTGCAAATCTCTTTTGCTATTCTCACATCTGAGATAACTTCTGGATCTCCTCGGAAGAGGACATCCCATTGTTTTCTAGCTAATTTTACTTTTCTTCAGGCCTCACTCTACTGTGCAGAGAGATGCTAACGCCCAGCTAGAGCCCAGCAGTCCCTCTCCATGCCACTTGTTACCTCTTGGCACCGCTCTCCCCAATACCCCTGTTTCCAGGGATTCTCACACGAGCTGCCAGGTGCTCTGGCACTAGGGCAGCGCTGGCCCCGAGCTGGCTGTGTGCACTTGCACCCCCCTGCCCCACGCACCCCTCGCCCTTGCGCCAGCAGCACCGCGAGCGGCTGCCCGACCTTGAGCGCGAAGTCAAGGAAGCTCCCGGAGCAGTCGCCGATCCAGTTCGCCTGCATCTCCTTGATGCCGTACCACGCCGGGAGGTCGGACAAAGCCTCAAACATGGCCTAAGAAAATGAAATGAAATGAAATAAAATAAAATTTAACTTTTGTAAACATACAAATGAAGAGGTTCGATTACAACCAGGAGCAAAACGATGAGGTGCTGAGGAAAAGCAGAAGGAGAGGCATTTTCGTACTGCTGCTGCCTCAAACTCATCTCCCCAGGAACAAAATTTACACGGCACAAGCCACGGGAATGCATGTCCCTAACAGAGACCCTACGGTTACCAAAAGAGACCTTCTTTAGCTGACATTATCCCATATAAAACAATAATACAAAGATCAGAGCAGTAAAGGTGTATTATTATGGTACCATTAAATTCAAAATGTAAATTTATTACATGAGCTTTTAAATAGACAACAGAGAATAAATTAAGTGCAGGCTCCCTCATTGTTCATTACGTCCTACTCTCCACTATAGCCTACCTGTACCTTATATGTACAGTTATACTCAACAAGAAATATATCCATATTATTAATGAGCTTGCTGATGTATGGCATTGGCAGCACAATGAAGAACCATTCCAGGTACTTTGTCTAAACAATTTGAAAGTACATTTTAATGAAAGAAAATATAAAAAGAAAAGGAGAAGAGGTACAACAAGGAGAGAGAAGAATAACTCAAAGCTAATCTCAGTTTTCACTTCAAATACGTCACATTTTTGTTATGAATACCCCAAGACTGTCCAAAATCTTTACTTTGGCAGAAATACAACCAGAGGCATGAGTCACTCGGACAGATGGTGGATATGCTGAACAATTACAGTTAAAAATCTAAGAATAAGGCAACATGTTGAGCTATTTTTCCTTTACCTGTACAACTCAATACTGAATAATACTCAATAATACAACATTGAATGGGCAACTGTTTATTCTGCCATTAACTTCTAACAACTTGCAAGGATGGATAGCACCTATCAGGCTCCACTCCTAAACTACGCAGTGGGAAGTTAGAAACTTACTGAACATGCAGTTTTTCAACTTCTATATTTAAAGCACACGATGAAATATTTTTAATAAAAGCTGCACAGAAGATGTTACAAGGATTAAATATTGGTTATGGCTCCATCGAGTGTCTATCATTCAAAATATGATAGAATGCATGTCATTCAGAAAGCACAGCATTCCCCCATTTGGGGTTATTATTGCTTTTTTATATCCTTAAGAAGCAATTTCATTTTCTGATGATATCTATCTATCTATCTATCTATCTATCTATCTATCTATCTATCTATCTATCTATCTATATACATACAAGAATAGTAAGGATTTAAATAATGCTGCAGCTTTGATGCACAACTGCAAGTGTCCAGCTCCATAGAGAATGCCAAACTGCCATTATTCTCATTAAAATTTAGTGTCCCAGAGACTAGGGAGCTTTATCTGCCACGAATAATCCATGTACACACCTACTGAACAGCTACCAAAGAATAAAGAAAATTGGATATATGCCCCATACTTAGGCATATCCTTTGAACGCATTTTATGCATTATAAAAGTATGAAATTGTGTCAATATACACAGCCTGGCCAAACACATCAGCAAACTTTTATGAAATCCCCTGCTTGGCTGTTCATTCCAATCTACACTGCGTTTTCCTGGCAGAGGCAACGCAATGTGCTTGTGCTTTACTGACATCACAAGGTCCACAGCCTTCTGCCAAAGCTGTCTCTGCAGAACTCGCCAGAGATTCTTCACCGCAGGATTAATCTGACAAAATCCTCCCACCAACGTGCCAATGGTTTTCACGGGTTTTCATGGGCTGTAGCTCGATTTCGCCCGGCTCTCTGTTGCTAATGCAATTGCTTCCTGCAGCTGAACACACTGTACAAGGGCCAGCTTGGTTGCACCTGAGGGAAGACAGCAGAACTAATCCTGTGTGACAAGGGCGCCCAGCAGCGTCCACAAGCACCAGCACCTCACACGCTGCTGTGTCCTCCAACGCTGTGCTGTGAAACAACAGACTGACACCCTGAACGTTTCCAGTGTGGAATTAGGGATCTCAGCTCTTTGTCCTCAGAGTGCTGCTCTGGTTTCTTGTCAAGGCTACAGCTGGCAAATGAAGAAGAAAATCCGCAACACGCAAAACAAAATCTTTACACGGTGTGGGAGAGGCAAAGGAAACAGGATATATAGTGCTTAGGTTTGTATGTGTTACTGAAGGGTAAATCACCCTACAATACAGACTAATAGGAAAGCAGAGATACTCATTAATGTACACACTGAGACACTTTACACTCAGAAACAACTGCAGTACATCCTGCAAAAGTAAGCCTATATAAGATACCTGTTAAAAACATTTATTATTTTTGTTTTTAAAACATACACCTAACTACTCAGGCATAAGAAATTTGATGAATGGAAGCTCACAGTTAGCACAGAAATTCTTCAGTATTATATAGATATTTAAAAAAATATAAATTCCACGATTTTTATTTCCAAATTCTTTTTTATTTATCACTGTCTTTGGTAAACAACTTCTGCAAACATTAGATTAGTTCCATGAACTCTGCTGGCAAGTGACATTACTATTTTATAAATACTGTTGTGCGGGATATGGTCCTTAAACAAAAATTCTTGCTCAAAGGCAAGAACATAACTCCTAGTCACCCGTGCCATAAAATATGTTCACTACATAGATTTGTCATGGTTCAGGAAGACAGAAGAAAACTTCAAACACATGCATCTAATGACAAGAGAAATTACTAAAAAAAAGGAAACAGGTAATAAAAGCACCATATAAAATAGAAAAAAAAAAAGAAGCTATAAAAAATTAGTAGCAGAATTTTAGAATTTTTAAATTGTTTAATAAAAAAATAAAAGCAAAGAGACACAATGTTGAGATGGTCCCTTTTTAAAGAGACAGTAGTTTGGAGATTGTTTTAAAGACAAAGTAAACATTTTAGGAAAATTTTAAGTGCAAGACAGTGAACACATGAAATGTAATGAATGAAAATTAAAGACAGAAATAGCCAAGGTAACTGCTAAGTCCACTTCGGCTGTCTTTCAGATTTGAAGATGGACTCAAAGCTACATTTAGAGTGAAGAACAACTTAAAGGCTGTAAAACCCTTATGAAAGTTTGACTTAAGGGCTGAAGAAGTTAGAGATTCAGGATAAAGGAATGTTTCACTGCTTCATTTTTTTCAAGGATCAAAATTCTGGCATTTCTAGAAGTTGAAAACCAGTTCAGATTATCAGAGGCTCACAAAATCAAGGCAAGTTTGCTGAAAGGTCTTTACAAATACTGATGACCAGGCCTGAAACTAGAAATAAAGCACCACAAAAGTGGTAACAGATCTCTCATACCCAGTTATCATTCTGTTGAAGAGTTACAGAAGGAGCTTCAGCTTAGCAATCTCTGGGCAGAAGGAAATAAGTAAATCCACAGAACAGAAGGGCTTTAGACTTTCCCAAGACTCAGTTCCAAATTCCTCAGTTCTCAACGCCAACAGATCCTCCCCATCTGCATGCAAAGAGGGAGGATTCTGATGAGCATGTAAAAAAAATTCACTCTCTGACTGACTTTGGGAAATACTATTTTAAATATGATTGATGCCTGACACTACTTGTATATGGAAAGAGAAGAGTTTCCACATTTTCATGAGATCAAATGCAATAAAGTGAAAAATCTTAGAGTGAGCTATAAAGCCAAATGTTTATTCTACTTTCAGTGAAGACACTTTAATGGATCTTGACGAGTTTGTAACATAAAAATGACACTAAAATAAAAAGGTCTTCAAATGGTTTTACTTCAAAGGCATCCAAATCATTAGCAAAACAAAATTGTCTTCTACCAAATTAAAATAAAATTAAAATTGAAAACATTGCTGTTAAAGGACAAACTTTGTCATGAGTCAAAGAAATATTCAAGATCTGTAGGGATTAAAATGAAATTCTTCACAATATTTGAACAAGTTCCCCAAAGAGTATGCATATATAAATTAAAGATTAAAGGAGATCTTTTACTACAATTTAATATAAACTAAAGTATAATAATCTAAAACTAGGCTACCCAATGCTTTATTTTGTATTCTACTGCAGTAGCTCCAAGTGTGATTATGCCTTGTACCTTCTGCTGAGAGTTTTTATTCTTATTTTGTTATTTCCTTATTTTCAGTAATTTCTGCCTATCCCACCATTCGTTACTTTAGGCTTTTATTTCCCATATGTCAAGTATTCTGAGAACATGTTAAAAAGCAGAAGTAATACAGACACAGTACATGCTTCAAGTATTCTCACAAATGGCTGAATTTTCAGTCGTTTTTGTCTATCCTATAATTTGTAGTCCACAAATGTCTCTGGTTTGATTAATGTCTTTGGTTGAACTAGGTAAAAATGAGCGAAATAAATGAATTCTCAAAAGCAAAAAAGGAAATTCATTTCTTTCTCCCGATTTCTTCTCACTGTAGCAATACTGAAAGCGAAGATATTCCCTTTTGAATACACTAAGGTAGAGCTCGTGGTCCCTCCCCGGAGCGAGCGCTCAGCTCGGCTCAAGAGGAAGGGTCTCAAAGCGGATCAGGCCTGTTCTGTTGCAAAAGGACAACTACGAGACAGACCCCAAGCATAGGAAGTGAAGAAAAATCACACACAAAGCATGGAGAACTAAAAAGCCACCATTCCTATTCTCTGCACAGTGATGAGCCATTACTTCATGCTATGAAATCCAAAGTACTGCCAAGATGCTTAATATACTGAAATGCAGTACTTCGGTTTTATTACAGGGTAAAAACGTAATCATTCTGTTTAGTATCTCAGAAACGAAACAACAAAAATTCAAGAAAGTGCAATTAGGTGAAGCAATTCCAATGATATTCAGAGCAGATACAGGGGCTGTCACACGCAGCACAAAGCCAGGGAAAAGCTGGAGAGGGGCCCTAGCAGCACCGAGCGGTGCTTCCCCGTCACGGAGTCAGCACAAGGCAAACATTTATGTTCCCTCGCTCTGCAGAAGGGCTGAAGGATGTTTCTTGAAACGGCAGCACACGAAGTAAGAAAGAGCACTACTTACTTGTGCAGCAGCTGTAAATGAGAGAGGCAGAATTTTGTAGGGCTTGCCACTTTCCACCAGTATTTAAGTTAAACTTGGAGGTACTGTCTTATTGCTATACAGAAAAGGGAGATGATTTAATGAAAAAAAATGAAGTTCCAAAGTTGAGCATGTGTTATGATGTTCAATGAAAGGTCATTTTCTCGTTATTTGGATTACTTCTGAAAACTAAAATAGGAAAACAAACTATTTTATAAGATTAATTTGGGAGGAACAGGGACTATGCAATGTCCAACCTTACGTGGTCTGATTTGTAGACTTAGTTGACTGTGCATAAAAAAGCAGTAATAGCAACAAGCAGCTATGCACAGATAATACTCGCTCTTACAGGCAGACTTTTTGCAAAGAATCTGCCTACAGATGCAGCTGGGTAACCATAGCAACTAAATGTTTTTGCTTAAATGTCTTAAATGCACAGACAACAGCTTGAATAATAATGTCATCAGTTAAGGCTTTACACTTTTATCACACAAACCTGTCAGAAGAAAAATGTTAATTAAAATGTTCTTGGCAAAAAAGGAGAAAAATTTGATAAAAGTTTGCTAACATCTGCTTTATATTTACCAGATTTTTTTAAGAGTTTTGATTACTTTATATGGACCCAAAATAGCAAATACAGATTTCTCCTAAGTGTTCAAATAGGTCAGTATTTCTGTCCATGGGAATAAAACAGAGTGACACCGGTAAATAACCTTGTGAGTAAGCACTGTTTGGTTTCCTTGCATTTTAATTTAAGAAAGGATTATGACCAGGTGCAGTAACAATGAAGATTTCAAAGTAAATCCACAAAAGAAGATGACTGTGGACAGAGAATACATCTATAGCACACCCTGCGCCTATGGGTGAAAGGATCCTGAAACTCCTTGCTGCTGTTCGATAGGTAACACAGCACACGGGTGCAGCTGCCCTTACTTGTATTTATTTTTAAAGTCATGAGAGAAACAGAAGGCAACAGAAAGAGATAATGGTATAAGAGAAGAAAACACACAGTTAGAAAGATGATCAATAAGCAATATGTTGTGTCTGTATAGTTACAACAACAATTTGTGGATTCTCCAAACGGAAAATAAATTGTATACCCACCTACGTGTGTGTGCATAGATGTGTGTATAGAGGGAGAGAGAGAATTGAGGGACAACAGATTCATTAAATGTGCTTTAAATGGATCCTTATCTATGAAAGGCTGAAACGTTGAAACCTTTCCTTGAAAGTATGAAAAATGGTTATGAAATGAAAATCTCTCATACTCCTCTTACCAACACAGGAGAGCTACTTTCCAGAAACAAAGATTTATTCAACATGACTTTCTAATGTCTCTATCCTCCACACCTGGTCCTGTGAAATCTGGAACCAGGATGAAAGATTTTAAGCAATACACCAAAATGAAAAGCTAAATCTGAGTGATAGACCAAAATGAAAGGCTAAATAAGGGTCTTCAGGAAAGGGCTCTTGAAAAAGAGTTGTTGAAGGAGGGTTGAGGAATAGGTTAGGCACAGTGACTGCAATAAGCACGGTGTTCAACACCATATTGTGTAGAAAGGCAAAGGTTCAGTCAACCACCAACAGCCTGAATCCAGAGAACAGCAAACAAAAGAAAGATTTAGAAGAAAGGACTCATCTCTCTCTCATTGTGATGCCTTTGAATGTATGGCAGTGACAACTGTGAGCTGCAAATAAGGGAATGTGTGCAGAGATGCATTTTGGGGGATAATGATTCAAGATAATCAGAGACATGGAGCAAAGTTGTAAATGGGGGAACCAGTATTTAACATACAGATCTTGATTGGCTTCTTTTAAGATGTTACTGTGAAGCATCCTGGTTCTGTCAGCATGGGCCTTGAGCCTTCAAAGACTGAAGTTCTTCTCTAGTGTTAGAGACTCATACTCTGCGTGATAGGAAATCTTCAGGGGCAGCTTCATCCCAAGCTATGTGGTCAAAATGGTCTTCTTTGGAATGAACACAACAACATTATCATAATCCTGATCCTTCTGAAACTTGAAAGAAAAATTTAAGTGCCCAAAAGAATGTATTTAATTTCCAAAGTGTGAAATCCATCTAATATCAGACATTAGATTTGGAATGGCAAAACCTTGTAATATGCTATTCTTCTATAAAGGCTTGCACCACCCTACT
>VZSG01000149.1:161591-236530 GCA_013398315.1 Nothoprocta pentlandii
AAAAAAAAAAAAAAAGAAAAAGAAGCAGAGTGAGACTGTTTAAAATGTGCCAGAACCAGAGCAGCAAAAAGGGGAGTCAGTGGAGGCTGAGCAGAAAGGAAAATCCAAACCACCTGCTAGTACTTGGTAGCATCTGTTATTACGCTGAGAAATGGGAGCTCACGAAGGCACCGCTTGCCAGAGCACTTGAGCTGGGATCAGTACGGCATCATTCAGTGGCCTGGCTGCATGAGCTAGCGTAGACTCTACAGAATATTAATTAAGCTCAGAACAAACATTCGGGAAATCTTCATAAACATTTGTAGAGTTCTTTATAGAGATCTGTAGAGTAGACATTGTCCTCTGCAGTAATTCTGAAGCAGAGGACATGGCATTCTCCTGAGGTGACATCTTCCTTGGGGAGTGTGGCAGAGACACCAGCACCTTCCGGGCAACACGTTGGCTCCAAATGGAAACTCACTGTAAAACAAGGACCATCTGATGCTTCAGAGCAACGAGCCCACTTACTAAGGAATGACACTGTGAAGACCTGATCATCCAAGGCCTGGTGCCTTTGCAGTAATTCCTTACATTTCTTAGGCCAGAGAATCTAAAGACAAAATTACACCTTCCTTCTTAGAGTAGAAGGATGGGTATTGAGCAAGGGGCAATAATGCTGTAACCTAAATGTGTACTTGAGGCTACTGAAAAGCCCCTGTGACTCAACTTTTAGTCTTCAAGAGGAGGAATGTAAGGCTAATTCACTCCTCTTAGAGAGGGACAGATATGCAGTGGTTTGGTGCCCATACGGATGTGGAATGCAGTACGAGTAACTGCTTCCTACAATCTCTGTAAAAGCAATAGATAAAAGATATAAAAGTTAAGGTATCAACTCTAAAGAAGCTCCAGCCCCTGCAGAGGAGTGGGTTGGTGCAGCCTCTGGAATATCACAAGGCAATCATGAAACATGATGAGGTCCCAGCTACTTGGAGAGACCTTGACAGGCTGGAGGAATGGGCAGAGAGGAAGCTCAAGAAGCTCAACAAGGGAAGCGCGAAGTCCCGCATCTGGGCAGGAACAACCCTAAGACCCAGCACAGTCTGACAGATGAGCCACTGGAGAGCAGCTTTGCAGAGAGGCAGCTGGGGAGGCTGGGGGCAAGTCAAATATGGGGCAGCAGTGCACCCTGAGGCAAAGGCGGCCAAAGGCATCGCGGCTGCACTAGGCAGAGCGTTGCCAGCAGGACAAGGGGGTGACCCTTCCTCTCTGCTCAGCCCGGGTGGGGCCACATCTGGAGAACTGCAACTAGTTCTGGGCTCCCCAGTATATGGAAGATGTGAATTTACTGGAATAAGTCCAGCGAAGGACCAGAAAGATGATTAACACACTGCCGTATTTCTCAGATGAGCAGAAGCTGAGAGAGCTGGGGCTGCTCAACCTGATGGAAAAAGAAAAGGCTCAGGGGTATTTTATCTGCGGTTATAAACCTCTGAAGGGAGGATGCAAAAAGGACAGGGCCAGACTTATCTCGGTAGTACTCTGTGATAGGATGAGACAGAAGGGCCACAAACTGAAACATGGAAGTCCCATCTGAATACAAGGAAACACTTGTTCATTGCGAGGATAGTTGAACAATGGAACATGTTGACTATAAAAGTTGTGGAGTCTCCTGTCCTTGGAGATATTCAAAATCCAACTGGCCATGGTCCTGTGCAACACGCTCCAGCTGACCATGCCTGAGCAGGGGGCTTGGACCAGAAGAACTCCAGACATCTATTCCAACCCCAACTATTCCGCAATAATAAAAGCACCATGGAAAAGCTCAGGACTTTGCGATCACTTTGTGATGGTGTAGACAGACTTAAATTTCTGTTTAGCTAAAGCAAACATTCCTCCCTTGCCATGAGAACAAGTAATGCAACCAGAGAAAGCACACACATCTTGGTATCCTCTTTGTATATGAGGGATTGAAGTAGTTGACCAAAAATAAGCAAGGTTTTTCCTCTTGATTATGAGTAGATCAGGAATGAACCCTGGATTTCTTCTCCTCCAGATGACGTCTCTTGAATCTGAGGCTCAGAAAAGGGGTCAGAGAGGAAGATTTTTCAACACTTCCTTGGGAATAATTTTCTCAATTAGTATTTTAAGCCCTAATACATGGAACACTTAGATGAAATGAAAACTTATTTTAAAGCTTACAGATTCAAAGTAAAATATAAAGAAAAACAGAAAGTCCAGAGGAATCCTAACAAAGACCAGTCAATGTTAAAGCAGGGCTGGCTCTTACACATGTTGAACTCCAGATGAAGACTGCCTTCCACTGCACCTCAGAAGACTTCCCAGCTACACACTCGCAGTACTATACACACCAGCACTGGGAGGGAAACACGTATGACAATATGTGGATGCTAAAGTCGTTCGCTCATTCATTCATCTCCACTTTACTTTTTAATTTCTTCAAAACTTAATCCCCTCACCGATTACTTCAAATTCATACTGCAGAGAAATGAACAGACTAAGACTAAGGGACAATTACTTTTTTTTCTGTATATTTACACAGGCACACAGGAGTAGATTTAGGATATACATATTATGCTACACACAAATGTACATGTATATGCATACATATGTATATATTAAAAAGACCACAGTTTGATGAATATATCCAGATAAATTGCCTCTTTATTACCATAATTTGCAAAAATTGTATTCTCCTACCTTTGCATAGGCAGTGGTTTTGATAAACCACTGCTTGAGGTACTTCTGTTCCACCTTTGCTCCTGAACGCCACGAGCAGCCCTTGTCATCCACCTGCTCGTTAGCTAGAACCGTCTGATCCACCGGGTCCCAGTTAACCAGCGCCTAAAAATGTTGCAAGGAGAAAAAATATTTTCAACAGCTCTTTCAAAATTAAATCTTTCTTTTTGGCACTGCGAGAACTATTCCTTTAGCCCCCCAAGTTTTCTGTGTTTTGTTAACACCAGCAACATGAAGTCGGCTGCAGATGTTTTGAATATCCTTCTCGCAGCTCAGACACCTCAAAACACTGATTTATCTGACAGCATTTATCCGGGTTATCACACTAGCAGGACACACTAACATTTTTATATTGAGTAAGAAGTGAAAACATCTCCAAACATTGTTCACAGTAATTGTACTGCATAACTACAAGGTGTGGTAATTTGCAATTGTCCACCACAGATCCAGAAGTGTTTAGTGTCATTAAATGTGTACCTGAGGAGCTCCAACCCCGATGGACAGAATCACATACAAAATAATTTCATTTGACTATCTTCCAAGTAAAAAAGTTAGCATTTTCTGCATATTGCTCAAACGATTCTGCAAATTACTTTTGGAATCATGCTCCCTATCAATTATCAATATACCTAAAAAAATGTAGTCAAACAGATGATGTTGTTCAACTTCACAAGCTGTATTTGATGAGGAACTGAAATACAGACATACCATCCTGGGTGGAGATGAAAGCCAAACTCACCTTCACCAATATTGAAAAATTTAGCTCATTGTTTATCATAAAGGGCGTTAGATTCCAAAAGAAGGCAGTGAAAGAAGGTAGTGAGAAAAACAGTGAAAAAGTCACTCCATTCATCAGTGACAGATGTTAACTTGAAAAAAAAAAGCAGAAATTAAAAAAAGAAAGAAAGAAAAAATATCAAAGCAACAAAAATGATCAATTGAACTGAATTCACTTGTAATGAATTGGCTACGAGAAAGAATGAGAAGAAATAATCACTTTATTTTTTTCATGGTATTGGGACAAATTTATGAAGAAAAAATTGGAAAGTGAATGATTTTATATGACAATAATTACTTAGTGTAACATGTCCACATAAATTACATCAGGAAATGTATCTAAGTGATGCAAAATGCAATACACAGATAAGAAATCCATAGCTGAAAGGTCATGTTAGTGGATTTTTAAAGCTCTATTCTGTCCCTTCCATCTCCCACAGATTTTGACTAATATCCAGAACCTAGACATGCAATTCAAACCTCAGCTCCTCCTTGCACCTCATGGGCAACCTCTTGCCAGTGACAACCTCCAGAACTGTGACCCCAAAAGCCATTTTCACCTACACAGAGCAAGCACAGTGCAACACTGCCTACAGCACACGGGTTATTTACATTTGCTCCCCAGGCCAGTGAAGGCTTCATGCTATAAAATGGGATTCGTCTTATGCAGCTTAAGGCGTCTATAGCCTAAGTACCTATCCCCAAGGTAGGTGACTATGCTTTTATCTTTTTGTTTGCTTTACAGACAGCAATTTATCTCAGCCTAAATGAGCCAGTGACACGTGGCCAGATCCATCACCTGTGCAGTGTACGGACTCGTTCTGTACTGCAAAGCAGAGAGAGGGTTCTGCTGCAGCGAGCAGGGAGGCACTATCTATGGGAGCTGTGCTTGACTAGCTCCAGCTCCCAGGCACACTGATTCTGTGTCTGCCTAACAGGGTAATTTCTAGCCAGACAGGCACATTCTTAGAACAAAACATGAATTACACTCATGCTCTACATGCATCATTCTTATTGCCACAGGAAGGCTATAAATTATCTTCTTGTACCTGGAAGGAAATTGTAATATAGACACTTCAGGCTGTGCAGCAGGACTGCTTAATGTATACTGCTGATAGATATGCTGAAGACTTGGGATAAATACATGTTTTAAGCAGCTGTGTCAATTTGAAGAGACCCAGGCTTACATGCTGTCTCTCTGCCATCTGTTTCTTGCCAAGGAGCAGCTAGTTAATATCCACCAGTCGTGACATCCCCTGCAGGTTGGCAGATGCTGATTTAAGTCCTCAGACTGATCCCTGACTCTTAGAGGGAAGCAAATCCAGTCATTAACACCCAGGCACATTCAGGCTGGGCGGCTGCTTACCAAAAAAAATGTATATATACCATCAGTGTCTCTGAAACAGCAAACTCCATGCTTTTGTGATTCACTTGGAATTAACCTTAGAGCAAACAAATTGACACACGAAATGAAGTCTGTTACGGCAAAACTAAGGGCTAAATTCTTCATCATAATTTGAAAATACCATTACAAAAAAAACCCAAACCCTAGCGTGTTAGAGTGTATCAAATACCAAGTTATTTTGGTAGCTGTCATTTAGAATCTATCAATATACGGAAGTAGAAGAGGCAGTTTAGTAACACTGTGCTTTCCAAATGCTATGTTTCAGCATCAACATCTTTCTCTGGATTCTAATTCCTAATTAAATTCTATTGTTTTTTCTGTGAGATAGCATGAAACTGAAAAGCATATTTAAGAAATCTTAGTTTCCATTTTAAGTTAGGGACATATATTAAATTGCAGCTTTGTTTATATGCAGTTGTTCAGGTTTGTGGGACTGAATTGCCTCTGCTATGCAAAGAGTTCTGTGGAATGTGAACACATTTGCTCTTCTTCCCACTTAATAAGTTAACTGAACTCTTACCTTTTCAGAAAGCATGGTATATGTTACTTAAAAATACTGTAAGGTGAAGAGTTTCTTAGTGTACAGCTAAAGGAACAACTGTGATAATCTTACAGCATCCAATATTTCTATAATATTTTAGAGACCACAAATGGGTTCCAGGAATTTCATGGTTAGGGACATAATCTCCACTCCTTATCCTAATGGTTTTGACTCAGTCATAGTACTGATATATAGTAAAATAATCTCATTGCTGAAGAGATTTATCATGATCATGTTAGAATCAACAGAACTCTTTCATGTGTTCACTGGAGGGAAGTTAAGAGAGAGAAGATTTTGATACAAAAGCCATGAAATAATCTAATAGTAGCTATGTTCTTATCCAGCACATCAGTGTAAACAAAAGACAACAAATAATTGTGATTTGACTTGCCATATTATGTCATTGATGTTAGACAGTTACGTACAAAACTTAGTTTTAGAAAAAAATCAATACACTTTGCAGTAATTTAAAACCAAGCAGTAGCAGCAAAAATAGCTATCCACTTAACGAATGTGAATAGATGATTCAGAAATATGTTACTCACACAAGGAGTGACTTGAGATCAAGTCAGTGTATGTGCACAGTGTTGCAGGTCAAAGTTTGCACCTACCTCCTTTTGGTAAGCTAACCCAGCTTCAAAAAGCTTCAGAAAGAGGTATTGTGTCCATTTATAGTACTCTGGCAAGCAAGTGGTTACTTCCTAGAGAAATGAAATGAAATAAAAACACATGAAACTATTCTTACTATCTTACAACTTAAATAACTAACTCAGGAGTGCACAGAATATGCTAGAGACAAAACCAGCAGCATGATATAAATGTGACTTTGAGTAATGTTATTCTGAGTGGCATACACATGTACACAAAAACAGAGGACTCTGGCTTTGTGCATGACATGCCAAGCAAAGTTTCCATTTTAACACGGAATAAAATCCCCCTGCAATAGCAATGCTGGTAGATACAAGAGTATAAGAAGAATGTGAGTGACCACAGCTCTAGCTCAGGAATAAAAATGTAGAAACAGAGATCATTGACTGCTCAGAGCTGGCTGCATAAGGAGCAGACTGGAGGAACCTGCAGCTGAACCTGTGGGTACAGAAAAACAAGGGAAGAGTTTGGAAAACCAGGGGTGTTTACCGGCAGTACGGGGAAGGCCAGAGAGGAATATGGGGTAAGAGTGTAATCTTCAGGATAAAAGAGTTGCAAAGGACACCTCACAAGGAGAGGTCCCACAAGTGTCTGTTGGAAAGGCAGGAGAAGGTGGCAGGTCAAAACAAGGAGAAAAAGCTGATGAGTCGCCAGAGAAGTCGCAAGGGTGGAGGACTGTTGACCGATAAAAATGAAGAGACAACATAAAAAAGAGGAACGGGAGTGAGAACAGATTTTCACTGAATTCTGCTAACTAAATAGATTTTTACTGAATTCTACTAATTAAAAAGCATCCACCTTAATATGAACTCTGAAAGTTTCCTCATTTAGGATTGGTCCATGTTCAAAGAAATATACTTTAGAAGTTGTAGAAACACTATAATGTCCTTCTGGAAATATACTGTGTGCAATGGGCAAACCTGACCCCAGTTTATGTCCTATAAACAAAACTAATGGGAGTTATTATTCAGTCTCCTGATGCAGGATGATATTGTAAAGTGAAAATAATAATATGGTCAATTGGTTATAAAGTTACATGAAGTATTTGTTCTTTAAAGAGAGATCTCCAAATCCTACATTTTAAATAAACATCTTATTATACATATATAATGTATATATAAATATATATAAAATATGGTTACAGACTCTGAGTTTTCCTCTGCACAAATGTGGTGTTTTCCAGGCGCGGTGGATGCACATACTCTCCCAGCCGTGTATTTTAAAGCTTGGTAAAATGAAAACAACCATGTAACTCAGCATTTAAACTTTGATTGCATTATGTGTAACAACAAATGAATCACATTCGCTTGTCAGTAGCTTTCCTATTTAACTTGCCCTTGTTTCAAGAAGACACTTTTCTACATATTTCCTCTTTAACTACGTTTGTGCTGGCTGAAGTGTATGACTGGACCTTAAATCGCCAAGAATACATCTTGATTTCAGAATTACAGGGTTGACAGTCAGGAACTGACAGCTATTTGCAAACTGAATAAATTTGATCAACTCCCTGAAATAGCTTCCGAGTGTGAAATGCCTTTTTCACCCAGGCTTTCCTATCATCTGAGCTTTCCACTACTGCACTGACATCCGCAGCCTCATCTGCTACTCAAAGACTCTTGAAATACTTCAGCACAAAAATTTTACTCGTTTTTTTCTACAACTTTATATTTTAGTGCTGAAAAGCTGCTTTGAACAATTAATACGACCTTTGAATAGATGTGCCTCAGAAGTGATTATAAGAGGCTTTCAAGACCAGAGACACTTAACAGCAAGTTTTCAGCACAGCATGCAAAGATCTAGCCCTGAAAAGCAGTTCCTTGATTAAATCCCTGTGCTTTGCACTGAAGAGAACACTTGATAAAAGTCTGATTTCCATCTCTCCAATGAAACATTATCCACTTACTCTAAAAAAACCCATGTTTTGCCTGCATTTCCACACAGTGACATCAGTTCCTCTGCCAGCATGATGCCACTAATGGCAACGGGGCTTCAGCACTCACCTCATGTCAGAGGTGCAAAAGGGCAGAGGCCTCTTGGGGCACAATGTAGGACCAGGTGAGCAACGGGCAAACAGGTAACACAACAGAGAGGAGCTGTCAGGCAAGAAGAGTAAAATGGACCGAGATTTGTCCACGGGGTCTAGATTGGCAAATGTATGTTCACTGAAACACCACGGATGGCATTTGAGAGTGTGAAGCATGCAGGTCTGGGACATGCTGCAAACTAATAACTGGGAACAAGACCACATGTATACGCTCACTCGAGCTGCAGATTGACAGCCTTCCCAGAAAGAAGTGCAGCAGAAGATATCACTAAAGAAAATCTGCTCATCCGTCGCTGAACCGCAAGACAAGAGCACTCAAGCTCATCGTTTATTTAACTTTATAATCAGGAAGGCTTCCAGTTATGTACGATGGTTAAAAGAGAAAGAAATGACACCACCATCAAGTGTAACGAGAAAGAAAGACGGCGATTTCTGAAGATGACAAGCAACAATCTCTTGTCAGTCAAAAACTACTCTTTTTTTAAATCTAGTTCTGATCACTATTTGATAAATAATACTTGGTAACAAATTTCCATTAGGTTGCCATCATTTAAGTGAATGCTGGATTGTCCATGCGCTCCGTGAGCACTGCAGAGATTTGCAGCATGTTACCAGAACTGCCTCGACTCAGAAACGTGAAGAGGTTTTGCTAAACGGCCTGAAGAAATCCTGCCTGCTGTCCCGTCCCAAGCCCTCCGGCATCCTGCTGAACACGAGCGTCCGCAGGGCAGGGCAGCCCAGGGAACACGCAGCCAGGATTTTAGCCTATTTCCTTCTAAGATGAAATACTCACTAGGAGGCAGAACCCTTTTTTACAAGTATGAAGTACGCTGCCCACCTGTGCACTGCAGGTGCTCCTTGGTGATCTGTGACAGACCTTGCAAGACGCCGTCACCACAGTGCTGCAGAGGAACTAAGAGACAGGAATGAAGTAATTCCCCCTCCTTCCCATCACTTTGCCCTTTTCTTTTTGTCAGCTTGCTAATTAAAAAAAAAAACCCAAAATCTACTACTGTCACCAAAATGCCTCTTCATCGTTGATTACTGTTGTTCTTCCTTACTCCTACAGGAATGACATTATCAAAACAAAACACTTTTTAAAAAGTGGACTACTTTTCCAAGCAGCAGATAGTCCCAAGATATAGAACAGAAAGTCCCTTATTCGTCTCAAAGATCTTGCTGGAGCTCTCTGCCTCGGCACAGGGTCTGCTCCTGCTCAGCGTGGCGCAGGGGTTAGCGCTGCAAGGCAATTCATTACTCAAGGGCTGATTAAAAGGGCTTTTTTTTTTTTTTTTTTTTTTTTTTTTTTTTTTTTTTTTTTTTTTTTTTTTTTTTTTTTTTTTTTTTTTTTTTTTTTTTTTTTTTTTNTTTTTTTTTTTTTTTTTTTTTTTTTTTTCCAGAGAGGCTCTGAGTTACAAATTAATTAGGAGTATTACAACTTAAACTTCAGAGTGGGGTAACTTGGGAAGCAAATGGTTTGGAGTTGGATTAAACTGTATCTCAGTGTGACAAACATGGAAAAAAAACAAGTATCAGATATGAAAAACAAGGGGAGGCCCAACCTAAATCCTGCACAGAGCTCCAACGAAATTCTGGATGAAAGACTCTGTTCATAAATGAAAGATATTTTTCAGCATTTTATTTTATAATTAATTATTCAAATTCTCCATCTACCATCTTCTACTACTATTACGTGCTCTATTTACATGTACTACTAGTCTATGCACTGCCTACAACTTTCTACTGTTTACTGTGAACCTCCAAGTATTTAAGCCGCGGGTTGTATCTTCAAGCTACTTCCACTGTTATCACTTTAATATAAATATGCTGCACGATCCACTACGTTCTGTGAATAATACACAACTAGAGAAAAGGCATTTCTTAGTTTATTAGCACTCATTTTATTTCTAGCACAGTCCTGTACTATACTGAGCACAGTCACGCTGCACTTGGAACTGAAAAGGTGAGAAGGTGAACGGATAGTCTGAGGGGATTTCTTCCAAAACTATTTGGGAAGATTAAACATATTTGGCTATTTTGGTAGCCTCTGCCTCTGTGCTGATGATAAGAATCTATGAAAAGGATTATATTGTCCGAGTCCCCTGAAAATCATGTTTAAAAGAAGTGGCAGGCAGTTTGCTCTGCTGTCTGGGGTGGTACTTAGGAGAAATTGCATCACCAGGAATCCTCAAACCACTGCCTGTTACCTTAAAAATAAAACATAATAATATATTTTTTTTGTTTTTCAAGGAATTTTAATGTCTATCGGAAACATTTTGTCCATCCTCTTGCTGCAGCCTTTTAACCCTAGATCTGATACAGAAATGTTCGCTTGCATTTACAGAACAGAAATATCCTACCTCTTGCCTAGTATTCTTTTTTTTCAAATCCTCTTCTTTCTGTCTATATCATGTCCCTTTCAAAGTGTTCTGTAAACTCAATGTTCACTATTCAAGACACTGAAAATACCTAGATATACAGGAAAAAAAAGGAGACCCCTATTGGTATTCAAACCTACTCTAAAGAAAACTTAACAGAGCTAGTTTATTCATGTAATTACATTTTTAGATTGCTTACATTTTATGTTTAGGGGAAGAATTTTCAAGCATTTTGGTAAGCCAGTTTTCTGAAATAATCTCATTATCTTTTAATAATGCCTCATTTTTTTCTGCTTTAGTGGTTAAGTAATTTCACCAACTAAAACAGACAAATCAAAATATTTTTGAGATTGTGAAGAAGAATGATAAAAACACTGATAATTAAAAGGAAACTACTAGTATCCCAATACAACAGAATTTCTTCATGGTAATTTTACTGAACAGAACCCCTATGAGTAGCCTTCTGATTCCTCAACAAGACTTGCTTGAACAACAGAAGGCTTCTCAATGGGCATCTCCCTCAGCACAGCTCTATATATAAATGCCCTTCTCTTTATTCTCCTTCTGGGCTTTTTTACCCCCTAATGTTTGTGAAATGCTAAAAAATACTGCAGTTTTCCTCCCATCACCTAGGTACATAGTCTTAGCTGAACACGTTGGATTCCCTGAGATTTAACATAAAACACTAGCACTTTTGAAAGGTGCTTCACCTCGCATGGAAATAGAAATGTAAGGTAGAAGCACGGATTCCTCCAGCATGTATTTGCAAGGTATCGTGCCCTGAGAAGAATGAAGCAGCAGCTTAGGCAATACTAACGCAATCCAATTAAAAATAAACTCCTATTTTGTACAACATTCTTATCTACCCTGTCTACACTAACCCACAACAGAAGGCCTTTTTCTATCATTTTTCATAGGAGCCACTGCAGTGCTGTTGGGGTTAACGTTTGCTGTTGGAATTAATGTTTGCATTATCACAGCATTCAATAAGCCACTAATTTAGGGCTGTACAGGTACGGAATAATAAAAAATAACCAAAAAGAATCCCCCCCATACCTCAAGAGCTCCCCTTTTTTAACAAAAATCCCTTCATGGTGCAGTGCAGCACTGCACGGAGATGCTGAGCTGCCCAGGAGCAGCAGGGCAGAGCCAGGGAGAAGCTCTGCCCAGCCCAGAAGCTCCCTTTATCGGCCTGGAAAACCCACTCTGCTCAAACACTCGTGTGTTTAGAGGGCAGGTAAAATGTGTATTTGAGGCATCATGCAATTTTTGCATCAAGCAAACATGTCTCTGTTTCTTAAGGTTGCCATTCGGGTCACCCTCACTTCAGTTAACTACCTCGCAGAGCAGCAACGTGAGCTAAATAAAACCAAGCTGCTCAGCCCAGAAGTGACAGTCAGCCAAAATGGATTGAGCTTCAAGCAACACTTCCTCGCTGTTTTAGAGCTTACCTTTCGAAAACACAAACTGAGGCACTTTGCACTACAAGTTTCCATTTTTTTTGATTACAGAACCATTCACTTTACTGCAGAGCATCAACCGCCTTCCCACAAGGACCTGAGGACTTCCCAAAGTTCACCGAGTGAAACAAGCTTTGCTAGGAAAGCCAAGGTAAGCCCCAAAACAGCCACAAAGATGACAGATAACATTTCCCTACAAGCTTATAGTTCTCTGCGTGGTTTTCAACACTACCAGTTCTTCGGGATGCAAATGTTTACACATGTAAGAAAACGACTGCAACGCAAGCGTGGAGCAAACCTCCCACTGCCACCCTTGTGATTTCAGAGCAACTCTTCAGTTATCAAGAAAACTACAATCTTACTAAAAGTAGGATTACTGAAAGTTTCAGTTTCCTAAAAGTAAGCCCCACTGAAAATCTCGCTATATACATGACATGACAAAGTACACTTTTTAGATGCAAGACATACATATAAACAACAGACTAAGGAAAACAGATGGCAGGTCCCATACTGCCAGAAAACGAATGTTTTATTTTCAGACCTACAATATTGCTGTAAAATTCCAGGACAAGGATCTCAATCACTCTATGCAGAATCATATCAAAATGGTAAGTAATGATAATTACTGTGAGTGCAAAGCTAGGGAAGGACTTTGACTCGCCTGTACATGTAATAACACTACTGAACAACTGCTTCAAAAATTGATTTCTTTCATTTTTGCCTTCAAAACCACATTGTTTTATGGCTGATTGTATTAGCAAGGTTTTCAAGATGAACAACCTATTCTCAAGAACATGAGTTTTAAATAAAATACCTAGTTTCCAAAGTGTTCATGACAAAAACAACTATGAAAATGCGGTCTTGCCTTTCAGATTTAAAATAACATAACCAAACCAGCCTTTAAAGTTGCTGGCTTTAAGCTTTTGCATACATTTTAAAATATACACCCTGATAAAAGCACTCCTAAAAACACACACACTTTAACACAAAGGGACCCTGCTTCATAAACAGTTGCCAATAAGAACAGTCGAATTTTAAGAAAGAAGATGCTACTTTGCAAGAGTTGAAGAGACAGAAAAGTCCAAGTGAAAAAACAAAACTCTTTGAAAGAAAGAAGGATCCTAAATGCTGAAATTATCAGATGATGCCTATAACTATGCCAAAAATGAGGGAAGAATAATTACATTGCCCATTTTTTTAAGTGTATTTTTGTAAATTAACAAAGCCACTTTCAAAGCTTTCTATATTGTAACACCTAAAAAGATACAATTCCCTGATTTCCATCAAAGAATAAAAGGAGAGAGTATTCCTTAAGAGAGAAAATCTTACCCTTTCCCATGTAAAAGACAGACCTAGGGCATCAAACTGCTTCCTCATGTGTTGAATGTTACTGTAAGAGAACAAAAAAAATGAGTCACTTAAAAAGATTATCATCATGTGGTCATATTTACAATCTGGTGCCTGTACGCAATACTCAAGAGCACTAGTTAACCTCTAAATCTTACAATCCCACTAACAGTTAAACTCCAAGAACTGTTACACTACTTATCTAAAACTCATTTTAAAACTCCTTTGTACTCCAGCTTAACTCAATGACTGGATATACAAGATAATGATTATTTTCTCCCTCTTACTTCAAGTATAACAAAAAGCAAATATAGCAATTCTGGTTGAGCAGAACGTGCCCTGAAACATCACTGTTCATTATTTTAAACTACTTTTACAGCAAGGGAGCCAAAGGGTGCTAAGGAAACTTCACGGCACTCTGAGATGCACCTTCAGGATCAGCTCATGAGTCTGTTCTGGCCACCCTATCCCGGGCCAGTCTCTTCCCTGTTCCCAGCAAGAGCATCTCCCAGAGGAGCCACGTGAGAGGTCTCTCAGCGTGGTGCTCCATGAGACAACTGGAGCCGGGGGGAGCACTGAGTTACCCTTGACTTCTACAGAGCCCCCGGCGTCGACTACGGCAGCCGTTCAGTAGTCTGGGCATTTTGGGAGGCAGTTTTCAGGTGCACCAACAATTCCCTGGGTACAATATGCCCCGTTTCCAGTACCCCTGTGACTGCAGAGCTCTGGTTACCCCACAAGGTTTAACAGCAGAGTCTTAGCAATAAAGGTAGCCCAGGAAATCCTGTTAGGGAGTCACAGCTTCCGCTGGGAGCAAGCACACGTTCTGCAGAGCCGCTTATGCTCACCCTGCACTCAAACTGCACCAACAGAAGCCTTTCAAGTTTGAGTCTATTTTTACAAGGCTTCTGTCACTACATATATATAAAAAAGCCTTATAAAAATACATACACAAATATATGTATGTGTGTGTGAGTGTGTGTACAGATATAAATGTATCAAACCAAACGCCAACTGGCTTTTTACTATCAAAAATGTCTGTGTTTTGTTTAGGTAATTCTGGCTTCAATATGTCTCTCTCTTCTTTTTTCGCTCTCTCTTTCCCTAACCTACCTCTCAGAAGGTAAAAAGTCACAGTCAACTGAAGTTCATTCCAAGTAATCTCTTCAGGAGGCAATGATGACCTGAAATTTGGCTGCGGACCCCTGTACCGGGTTAGCTGACAAGTTTACCAAGTGTCCCTGTTCATGGGGGTGGCCAGCTCTGCTCCAGTGTCATGTCACTACCACAGCATCGAGGCCAGAATACAGAAACACGATATTGGTACAGGTTTATTTTAAATTTTGGGGCTACAATTTATGTCAGCTCCACATACAAGCCAGTAATCCCTACTGCAGGCAGGACAAACATTCAAGGGTTAAAAAAGGGAAAAGGAGAGACAACAATTACTTGAATGGTCAGAACTTAATCTGCCTGTATGATGAGTCATCTATCTTCATAATATAAACAATACATAAATAACTTGTCTCTTTGCATGTTACTGCAGCCGGCCAGGGCCAGCCCAAGGGCTGGGGCCGAGCGCGCTCCCACCTGCCCTCTGCTGCTCCCGGCGCCGCTGCATCCCACCCGCCCTGATTCTTTGTCAGAGGGGCTACACTCAGATGTAACTCCCTGTAAAAAAAATCTGATTTATTTCCTACCCCCTTGGGTGTTTGGAAGTATCTCTTAAAAAAAAAATAAAAACAATATATTACTTTCTTAAAAGTTAAAGCCAATCACGTTGACACACAAAGTTTTTGAAACTGAACTAACTGCACGGTCTGAAACAACATTAGCAAACCACACTAGTTCTTTCTGTCCTGTCTGTCATCCACTAGTTTTGCTTTATTTTTCTTCATGGGGGCCAGAGCACAGATATTCATAAATCAGAGATGTGTCATGACTTAACTCCACTAAAGACTACCTCTGTGTCCAGCTTGCAGGGTGCAGTCCATGCTCAACCGCAGCGTTTTCCGCTGGCAACCCAAACGCATCCCATCCCATTGGATTTATCACCTGCGGGCAAAAATTACAAAACCTCAGCTTAGGCAACCTGGCACGGTGCCAGTGACAAACACAAGTCTGTATAACTGTATCTGATGTGGAGCCTACTCATTTCTTTTTCCTTTTGTTTAATAAAAAATTAAAAATCCTTTCTGATCACTGTATATCCTAAAGATAATAGGAAGAGAGTGACAAATTTTTTTAATTTTTTTTTTTATATGGACTGAAGACCAACACAGCATATTTCAGGACATCAAAACATCAGATAAACAACAGTAGAGCAAGTGCTTACTAGACAACACAGCAGGCAAACTTTGTTGAAATAGACACATATCCTTCCTATCAACATGCACTTTTGGGGGTAAGAAATCACATATCCAGCAGCACAGAGGGTATGTACAAAACTATTCGATAACCAAGAAACAAATGGTCAGCACTTAACATGTTGTCAATAAACATACTTATGAATTGGGCGCCTGATAGAAGCAATGCCATTTCTTAAACCTACGATTCGCTATGCATGCAGTGATGATGTGTAAAGCTACAGAAGTTTAACAATGGCAAAACACGATTGAGCAAAATTTAAAAGGTTGAAGGAAATCAATTTTTTTCGACTTAAAAATGTATACATTGAGTCTGTAAACAAAGGAGCAATGAGAAAGAAGGCCCATAATATTTAGTTGGAAGTCAGAAGTCTAGCAATACTCATCTCACAAGCCATCTCAATCCAAAGAAATGTATTTATTTCTGAAGTGTGAGTTACTTTTGTCATTTTTTGCCACAATTCTCAGATCCTTGGACTTTAATGGCTTCTTTCTTAAAAAAAAAAAAAAAAAAGACGTATTTATAAACTTGTCTTTGGCATTAATTCAGTGCAAAAGCAACAAGATTTAACAGATGCGACTCCTCAACACCCTAGTCTTTAACTCCAAGTTGATTTAACACTGCTGTATTTCATGGTTCTTCTGGAACAGGAGCATAACCAAAGGCATCAAACCGGGTTGCTGATCAGCCGTGACTGAAGCCAGCACTGTGGGGGCCCAAGCACAGCACCCTTTTGGATGTGCAAATGTAGCAGAAATAGGAATGCTCTTCCGTCCTACAGGCTTTCCCCATTATCAGCTGGATTAGTATTTTCCCCATCACAGTGTCAGGAAATACGAGACTCACATTTCAGTTCCTCTCTTCCTCACTTTATAAACATTTCATGGAAAAAAAATCTCATTTGCAATGACTTGACAACACCCTATCTCAGCACGCCTCTCCCCAGCCCTTCTTCTCTCCCTTCCCTCACAAACAGTCAAAATTATTGGTATAAAAGAGAGAGGAAAAAAAATGGAAGCTTTAAATGAACTAAAATTCTCTACAGAATTTTTTAAAGACACAAACAAACTCTTCTCAACTGTTATTTAGTGTAGACCATCTGGCTCTGACAGAAACGATGAAATAAGCCAGATGTTTTTTTGTGGGATACATCCTCTCCCTTCTCCAGTTTCTTTAGGCAGGCAGACACATCCCTACAAAGACCTTCTTTGACTACACGCTGATGCACATTAAGTGGAATTAAAAAAAAAAAAAACACTCCAATTTTTTTTTTGTTTGTCAATTTTGGCTTTTAAACACCTGCACACTATAGAGAAGCAAAGCAGGCTCCTTTCTCAAGCTCATGAGCAGAGCAAAGGTGGGATGAATGGCTCATGCCGTGGCCACCGATGCCCATAAGGCAGCGTGCTGCTCCAGCCAGCTCACGTTGGACATTTCAGCACCCCGGTTAGCAGGGGTTTTCTGCTCACACAGATCTTCCCAATTCTGGAGTGCACTTCACAAATACCATACGGCGGATTTACTTAATCAACACTGAAATGGCAGTTCAATTTGGCCATCGGTGCTGTTCCTCAAGCAGAAGGGCTACAGAAACACACTCCTTCAAGTTACAGCAAGAAACCTGAATTTAAAGAGACATATTAAAAATATCCTCAAATTAATCTCCAGGATAGATCCATTTGTGTAGTTGCCATAGAGATGAATGCAACACGTTCAGCGGATGAGAGAAAACGATTTCGAGTTCATTTTCTCTTTTACTTCTCTGCTGCAAATGGATTTGAAAGGGCTGTGAAATGCAGTTGTCTAAACAAGCAGGCAGCTCCTTCGGGCTGCTCTGTATGTTATGTACCCACAGTTAAGATGCCACGGCCTCCACACAGCACTTGGCGTTATTTACATCTTAAACCTGCTTAGCCAGAATAAAGCACAAGGCTGAGTGTAGCTGCAAAAAAATGACAAAAATCTTGAGAGATATGGAAGAGATGAAAATACAGAGCTAACAGCAGAAGAGAGCACAAATAATACAGGAAAAGTTCAAACATCCTGCTTAAAGCAGAGGGAAAAATAGGGAGAGAGCAATTGTGAAGACCAAAGGATATCCCCTTGTAGTTCCTCGATGGCTTGGTCATTGGCCATAACTACCATGCCATTTTCTGTCACTCAGCACATGGGGTTTTACACAAGACCATGACGTTGGTAGGCAGCGATTCACAGCATGTTGGGAACCACGTCCTTGGTAACTGTCACACTGCCAACCTGGTCTTTTCATGCTGAGCAACAGCATCTTGAAACATCTCAGATCATAAAGACTGAGGCTCTGTATTATCTTGGAGCATTAGAGACATTTCCCAGTGTGGTCACAGGGCTGTCACTGGTGCGGGCTGGAGCTCCCAACCCGACTGTGGAGGAGGACACGGTCACTACCTGGATCCATTGCTGACATCTCCCGTGCAGAGGGTGTTCACTGCGCTAACAACCAGCCCCTCGCACTGACAGGACTAGGTGAGCTCCACAAGTGCTGTAAACACAGAGCTGACAACAGCCTCACAACACTCGATTCTGTGTCTCCATCAACACGACTGGAAAAACATGATTCAATGAGGTTTTCTGTCTGAAAGGAAACAACTTGTTTGCTCTCCCGATGTGCTCAGCATGCCTCAAATTTTGACCAGAGATCTGACACATCCTTTTACATCCAGCTCTAAATTTTATGAAAGACAATACACCGAGTGTCAAACAAATGCTTGTAACTAACTAAATTTATTTCAAAGGAGCATGAAAATAAAGAGCACAGCCGTAAATGAGATCAGAGGCTGGCTGAGAGCTCAGTGCTTTGGACTGACACAGCAAAGCTGCATCCTGCCTGTGGTTGCAATCCCACGACACCTCACATGCACCAACCACAAAACGTGGACGGAAGGGGTGACCTGCACTCCGGAGCTCCAGCTGCCACAATCCAGCCCTGGCTCAATCCAGGGGCATCCTTTCGGCACCGTCCTCACCCTCCATGTCTCAGCTGTGCGAACAGAGAACGGGGCTGAAAATCCCATTTGTAGCCCTACAGATCGCTCACATGGGGACACTTTAAAGCAAGACCTCTCCCCGAACACGGCCCGGATCACCCTTCAAGTGTGTCACTTAATAAACACTGTTACACAACAGCTAAAAAGTCCAGCAGACAAGGCACATCTGGAAGCAGATGAAAAGTATAAATTTTTGACGCGCGCGTATAATGCAGCGAGCAGAGCCGTTTCTGTGGCTCTTTGCGACAGAATGCAGCCTATTAGCATTCTGATAAGGCCCTTTTCAAATTAAAAAATAATCAACCCACACAGATTTCTATCAAAACAAAACAACTCTGCTTATATAATGTTCTCATTTAGCTCTTGTTCTCAGAAGATACGAAATATGAAAAACTTGTCTATGTCCACACAATACCACAAACGTTTAGAAAACAGTGAAGTCTTTCACCTACCTACCTCTCACCTGCCTCATCTCTCACATTCTTATCTGACTTAACTGCATTTAAATTAATATCACATTGCTCCCTCTTTCATTCTAAATCAAAGAAGTGAGACTGTTAACACCTTCAGTACTTGCTTCCAGAGAACTAAAGGCAAGTAAGATGTAGTTCACATAATAGGTGTAAAACTTTCCAGTTAGACACACAGGAAAAAAAATGGTGAGTAGACAACATGTTCCCACAAGAAAAACAAAATAATAGTAGAGATAGTTAATGATGATCAGAAACCTGAATTGTATTGAAATAACATCTTCTAGTAATCAATTCATTATAAAGTTTTAATTGGATGCACTTCAGCTGTTTTGGGATATTGTGAAAATATCGCTGAATATATTCCAGGCCCATCTATCAGGAACAGATAAAGGAAGATGCAGGAATTTCAAGCAAGATAAAGGAATTTCATCGTGAATTCTCTGATGATGACTCAATTTTCTATACAGCTCATATTTAAGAGCCTCATTGTGGTATCAATTTCAACTCATAATTGTATTTTAAAGATCTGACAAAAGCTACTGAACTGCCTCACTCTGTGCTGGCTGGTTGCAGTGAGAACTGTTCTTAGTCCCCCAAGAGGCACAGATTATCCACTTCGGAATTTAACAAAGCCACGCGCCTTTTTCCCAGAGCATGGCGGGCAACGACTGGAAATCACCATGAATATCTCCATAATTTGTACACCACTCTCATATAACTAACGGGAAACGTCTTCTTCCCAAACCCAAGCGTTTCAACTCAAAACACGTATGTAATTTCCAGAGGGGCCCACACGGGGCCGCGGCGGAGGCTGAGGCCCGTCCCCATGCCCGCTGGGGCTGCCTCCTCGGGCCCTCTGCCTGCTCCGTGCCCAGGGCCGTCTGTCACTCGTGTCACCCGCAGCCCTCTGTTAAAGGCAAGCTTTCCTCCAAAAGTACAAGGAAGGCAGCGGGCACAAGGAGCAGTGAATCCTCCTTTTCCAAGTTGCTGCAGTACAGCTTTCTTGCGCGTGTCAGCGGGTCTGAACGCTCATTAGTTCTCTCGAATATTTTAAGTGAAATATGGTTCCCTCTTAAAGGCCTTCAAGTTTATCCTCATGTAAGTATCATACCAAGGAAGCCAATTCAAGTATCACATCAAGGAAGCCAATTCATATGTGAAAGATTATCCAAACTAAATTAATATTAAACTAATTTTCTCTTTTCTCGTGACAGTATTCTCTAAGCAAGAAAAAAAAAGTCCCCTTTACCCATACTCAACACAGACACTACAATGTACAAATGACCTTCTTTTCCTGATATTTTTCTTTATTCTGTGTTAAACAGCAAATGCATATTTTAGTCTGAGGTTCTCCCTGGGAACTGTGAGTCTGAACATTTTTGCCATGTTTTTTACTGTACATATTTGAAATTCCTCATCATCTAACAACATTTTCAAACCTACCTATACTCCGGTGCAGGTAGCAAAGCAATATGATTTCTCAACCACTGTCACTTCTACATCTCTATGTAAAGACATTGTCCATAATATTATCTTTCATGAATCTTCATTTTTTATTCTTTTCAAAAGGAAGAAAACTAAGCTTGAAAAAAATATTACTTAAAAAAGATCTTTAATCCTAAACTTGCCTTAAATATCCAAAATATATTCATTTCTGCTTACTTTTTTTGAAAAAAAAAAGTATATTTTTAAATATGCAAAATTATATTTGAATTTCAGGTGAGGGGAGAAGGGAATCAATACAGTATATTCAAAATGCTGCATACTGTTTTTAGAAAATATGTATTTTTTATGTACATAAGGAATCCAGTAACATTCACATGAATACAGAGAAATAATTTTTTCTTAGGGATGTCAAATGCTGTGCATGACAGGACATAACTATTCCAGAGCCCACAATAATCACACTGAAGAAATCTTTAACAGATGAGACAACTGTGACAGCCTCCAGAGAAAAAATTCAAGACATTGATAAATTAATTGCAAGGAGAAAATCAATTATGAAGACATTAATTCTAACTGATGAAGACATTAGTATGGCTAATAAAGAAAAGTTTTTTTAAGTAAATGCAACTTTAAGCAAGTAAATGCACATCATCGACACAATAGCTCCAAGCCTGACATATTCAGAAAATCATGAGAGACCTTTTATGTCTCCTTAATCGAACATGAATGTTGAATTCTTTGACTGCCCACCTTTATTCACAAATAGATGTTCAAAGAAGGTAACACAAAGGAGATATACTTATTTATAGCAATGCAACATATTCTGTAGGTATTCTAATATTCTTTAAAGGCATTTTTATATGAAATGCAAAAATAAGATAGAATACACGATTTAAAACTTCGTATTATGAGTTGATTAGATAAAGAAAAGTCTTTCAGAACACCTCCGTCCTAAAAATAAGCAATCTCATTAAGCAAGACTTACTGAGAAATTAAGTAGACATCTCCACTGTTACTGACGGGAGCCAACCTACATGTTAAAATAACATCTACAGCAGCCTTAACTTCAAGCAACAATCTAAAGTGTCACCAAAAACCGAGTCAGCCTATTTTCAATGGCATCTAAATTCTAGTTAATCAGAAGGGTCAGCATAGATTACTATATATATTATTATAATATATATACACTTTCAAAGAGAAAAAGCAGAATCAGTTACTCCCTTTTCTGGTAATTCCAAAAACATGAAAATGCATATATGTAAAATAGCAACAAAAATTTTGTGTATTTTATGTCAACAGTGAACATATCTAATGAGATCTGGAAAGGCTGAGTAATCCAGTAACAATATCCTGAAAAGTCTCATGGGTGGCTATAAATCTTCAGGTAGGCAGCATTTGTCTCAAAGAAATAGCACTTCCTAGCATAACAGCATGATTAAGGTTGGAAAGGACCTTTAGAGATCATCTAGGCCAACAGTCCAACCAGTCTGCACAAGCAGGGTGAGTTAATGAACCACTAACTAATACTTACTGCTCAATTTCATCCTTGTTTGCTATTTTTTTTGAGGTTCAGTTTTTTGTATTATTGAGCTGTTTTGTTTTCCTCTTGTTTTTTAATCTCCTCCTAGAATCTTGCTTAGACCTCTTCCTTTTTAATGGTCTCAGCTCCAGAATATGGTATCCTCTTACCATGATCCTTTCAGCTCCTTTCCAGATTCTTACCATTTTCCCCCCAACCAAATATTCTTTTCCTCTCAGCATAATAATGACTCAGACCACAATTCTTGCACACCTTGATTACGTCCTTCAAGTTTTACCCCCTCCTTATGGGAAGAAGCCAGTTAGGCTCTCCCTCCTCAAGGACAAGGCTCTCAACTACACCTTGTGCCTAGTAGAGGGAGGGAGAAGGGCATGAGGCAGGAATGAGAGGAGGCTTGGGGACAGCCACGAAAAGTGGGAATGCAGCAGGGAGCGTGGACTTCTTGCAAAGGCAAGCAAGTAGTTAGTCCTAGCCATCCTCAAAGACCCGTGCCCTTAAAGAAACAGGGTGTCATGTGTATGAGCAAAGCTGCAGATTTTAGAAAACACTAATTCCCCGACCAACTGTAAAATAAAAGCACCAAGATAACAAACCTATTGCAGTTCTTTTCTTACCTGCATTCCTCTCATTTTCTGAAACCGAGCTACCACATCACTGATGGTGTAGACACGAACGTGGCCCATGTGAAGCTTTCCAGAAGGATATGGGAACATAGAAAGCACGTAAAATTTTGGTCTTGATTTCTAGAAAGGAATTTTTATAAAGATATAACCACATGAGTTAGCATTTAATTTGAATATATACGCATGCACATTACAAACTATACAGTACCAGCAGGTGAAACAACGTTCTGACAGTAGTGATCCAAGTGAGCACTGAAAAAGTTCCTAGGATTGAATTATTTGGGGCTATAAATAGGTATCTTTTACCAGCCCTTGCTGCTGTCTTTTCAATTTATACTGATACTTATACGACCCTTAAAAATGTGGTTTTAATCAATTTATCCAGCTAATGATACATAAACAGCCTAACAAATCACTACTCCTTCCCAGAGCAGCAGTAACTGACTGTGCACTCTCTGTAATAAAGAAAAACGTGACAGATTAAAAGACCCTCTTCACTAATTAAATGCTTTACTTTGCATTTACTGTGAACAAGGAGCTCACCCATGGCCAGTTGTGTCTGTCAGTTGAACTCTGGTAACTTCCTGAATGACAAAATTAATCATTTGTAATTCCATTAACACCCACCAAAGTGAAACTGTTCAGTTCCACAAGGCACGTTAGATATGAAGACAGTATCTGCACTATCTTGCAAGACAGTATCTTGCATAGTGAAAGGAAAACAAACCTCTTCCTTTAGGTAGGTTTAAACAAACTGATGTTTCACTTCTTTTCAATTATCAATGAGTTTATCTTTGATATCTAAGTTCCTTACTTATGTTAACAGTGCAAAAAAGGCAGTTTTTGTTATTATGAATCCTGCTCTGTATTCACATTAATCAAAAAAAAAAAAAAATGTGCAACAGCAAGGCTTGGAGCAATTGAAATACTTCATTGGATGCTGTGTACTACTTGCATCTCAATCATTACATTTATTTCAATTGTAAGGATAAAAAAAGCATCAACATTAAAGATGTTTTGGAATTAAGCAAATGGTACATGCATGACATATGTATAAATCATGTTGCTGTCAGACATTAAAAAAAACACAGGCTTAAACCAATGCTTTCCCTGCTAGGTGTGTGCATACACATAATTTTCACTTTTTTTCCCTTCAGAAAAAGCAAAGCCCCTCTCTCTGACAATTCGATAGAATTTATTTTCTGTCAGACATGGCACATTTGAGGAAAGAAGAAAACCAAACAAGAAGGGGAGGAAAAAGGATTTTATACCTATGTGACTGAGCATAAGTATGAAAGGAAAAGAGTCAGAGACAGAGACTGCAATTGCTTTAAAGTTCTTTATTGTGTGGGAAAAGACTTTTTCTTGCTTTGCCTAAGATGCTGTAAAACAGGAAAAAAATCTTGAAATACTGCCTTTCCTTCACATAGATTTTAGACAATAACACCCAGTTGAGCATTATGGATTCATTATAATCACTGGAAACAAGCTGTTTAGAAGTTAATTATTTACAACATTTTTGAATGCAAAAGAAATTTATGTTACTTTAATCTCTCAAGTACGGTATAATATTGGAGTAAATAATAATAAATACTTTCTAAATTTACAAGCTGATTCTTTTCTGTTAAGCATGCCTTAAGCATTTTTTTATTTTAAGCATATTTCAATTGTTTTTAATGATCTACAACATAAGAATATTTTTCTCTATAGTATATTATAAAGTTTGACACTTTAAGTCAACTTTATTAAATGTTTTCCAGTGTTATTTCTGCTTGAGAAAACAAACATAGCAAGCATGCAGTTTCCAAATCTCTCGTGATGCTTACATCAATTTCGGACATTTTGCAGAACTCATCCTTTATTCTTGGGTACCACCAATTTTCAACTCTTTTTCGCGTCTCCAACCCGTACTTTTTTTCCCATTTCCCCGTCTCACTGTAGATTGTTCTGATGGGCGCAGGAACCAGCCGTGTCTCCCATTTAATGACTCCCAGGAAGCCACTTAGTTGTCTATTTAAACATGAGGAACAAGTGCCAACTCTCTGACAAACGGACTGCATTCTTAAGGCTATGATGTGTGTTCTGAAAAAGACAAAAAAAAAACATGTAATGTTGATAATAAACATGTTAATAATGATGTTAATGTTAATAACATGTACACATTACATGTACATGTTAATAATAACATGTAATCGGAATTCAGTTGTTATTATGACTGTATAGCAACTCAGTAGCTAGGATGCACATTTTATTTTGGTTTAGATTATGTAGCTGTTTTCCCTACTATCTATATTCTGTGTTTTAAAAGAATATTTATTTTTTAGTTGAGAGAACTAACTATAGTCCTTGCATAGGACAACATCAAGTCCATCAAGTCTGTTAAATAATGTTTGCATCTGTCAGATTACGTTCAAATTCTCTTGCATTTCTTCTCTGATAAGATGCAATTCTTGCATTCAGTCTCCCCAAATAAGCAATTTAGTCAATCAGAAAGTTCAGGAAATTGGGCTGCCTGAACAGAAGGTGGCAAATAGGGTTTTACTAACAATTCAGAACGAAAAGAGTAAGAGGCCGAAGTTGAATAAAATTAACTTGTAAAACTTCCAAATCTGTCATGACTGTAAAGAGATGGAGGTGAATGACTATAATTACTGGGTTTCAAATGGTACCAGAGGATATTCTAAACTGAGTATTTTGCTTAGAGCTTCCCTGACAGTGTATTTTCCTGCAAGAATTACAAGGAGAACTGGTAAGCACATCACTCAGTAACATTTAACAGGCCAAGCAAGATCAATTTGGAAAAGATCTCACTCTTTGCCAAGTAAAAAGTCAGTCAAAAACATTCTTTTCACGTGTTTGAGATTAAGTGTTCTAAAAAAAAAAAAAGACTACTCCAAGGTAAGAAAATTTACACAAGCCATGCCAGTGCCTCAAATCTTTTGTTGCTAGTCTCTAAAACCTCTCTTATTTCCAGTCATAATAAGCACAAAATTGAACACAGGCTTCTAAGGGCAGGTGCACAGAATTATGCAGAAGAACCTCATTTCTTCCCTTCCATAATCTGAGGATTATTCAGTGCAGCGCAGAATAACCAAGAACATAGTGGCGCTTTAAAGCTTTACTTTTTATTACTAGTTTTCTTATTCCTTGTTTTATGGCCGAAACTGCTCACTCCTTCCGCACGCTGGGCCCCTTGGGGCAAAGCAGCAACGCCAAAGCAAAGCAGGCACACGAGAGAGACAAGGGGCTGGAGAAACGGAGGAGACCCCGACCGCGGCTGAGCCCCTGCTCTGCCCGGAGGTAGTTAAAACACAGCAGGAAGAGAAGGCCGGTCCTCATGACCGGTTTATCATGAGCAGGACGAGCTCGAGAGAGGACACCAAGGAGCGACGTAACAGCGAGCTGCTGAGGGGGCCGCAGCGGCGGGCTCCGGGGCGGGGCGGGCGGCGGTTGGAGCCGTTGGAGCCGTTACCTGCGCGCGGGAAGCCGCTCCCGCGCCGCACGCGCCCTCAGCTCCCGCGCCACTCCGTGCGCGCCGCCATGTTGCGCTCCTCCCCGCGCCTGCCCCGCCTGCCGCGCACGCGCAGTGGGCGGCGGCGGTGCCGGCGGGAGGGCTGCGGGAAATGGCGGCTCCCCCTCCTGCTGAGGCCTTGGGGGAGTTTCTCCCCCGTTATGTGCCATAGGGGGTGAGGGAGCCGGAGCGGAGCGTTTACTTTTCAGCTCAGGCCGGAAGGGAAATCTCTGCACGGAGTTGTCAGTCTGGCTTGAACTCTCATTTTTAACCCCCGGGCCTTGAAGTGCGCAGGGCAGGAGAAAGCCCTAGTCCTGAGAAACACGTTTTGCAAGTGGTGCCCAGGTGACAGCAAAGAAGCACGTGCTTAAATAAAGATACCCCTTGTACCTTCATTTAAAATGCTCACAGAAATACACAGCAAACCTTGAAATTTTAAAGAGTGCTCAAAAACCACTACCAAAACAAAACAAAAAACGCGCTTGCAGCTGCTGCCATTCAATGAGCAGCTGTAAATACAAATGTGCACTTAAGAGCAACTCCTTCACATCTTTGACAGAATATGTACATGGCATTTATGTGATAGGAGAGCTTTACAAAAGCGCAGTGTTGGGCCTGGACACGGTGTCCTGCTCACGGTGAAGTCCTTAGCTCCCATCCTAGTGGCGTTTCGGTTGGGATGAGACTAGCTGCACCAGTGTAACGCGTGCCAGCGCCTGGGGATCCTGTCCGGGGCTGGGCGAGACCATTTTCATGTTTGTATTCAAGTTATTAAAAATGCAAAGCTAGGAAACGAGCGGCAAAGTGAATGAATAAATGGCGAGGGATTGAATCTCTGTGTACGTTGCACAGCGCTTGATTAGTTTTGATCACCTTCACAGCACGCACAAATAGGCCGTGAAGGGACTTCATTTTGGTAGCGTTTTGCCTCAAGTACTTTTACTGCTTCCCTCCTGCAAATCTTTATTTATTTATTTATTTATTTATTTATTTTTAAATTAAAGGCAGGTTCAGAAATAAAGCCAATAGTTGTTTTGTTAATTCCTTTTTGACTAACGAGGAAAAAAAAAAAGTCAATAAAGACAATCTAGAACAGCATAATTAATTCTACCTCTGGCTGGAAAACAGCATCTTACCCAGTTGTCAACAGTTCAGAGTTGGTTTTAATTACTGCAAGCTGTTTGTAGTAGCCTCCACGGAACAGATTCTTTTTTCCTGTTGCTTGTGCCCTTTTGCTGCTGGCAACCATTGATTCTTTTTTTAATCTTTACCATTGTGTTTCCAGGAGACCTTATGCAACGCAGTGCCTACGGTGGGGTGAACCTTTTTGTGCTGCAAAGATACGGCCTGACAATATGACTAAAAATAATAGTTTATGCAATATAAGCTTCCCACTTGGTTGTGTATACTTGTCAGATACACTTAACTTATAACCTTTTGGTTGCAAAAAAGAAAAAATGAATTGGGGGAGGTTCAGACACTAAATGCTGCTTATAATCAACTGCAGTTTCATCAAGGCTATGAATATATGTGTGTAACACTCTTCATAACTGGAAACGACATGATAGGGCAGCGTGAGCAAGGCTGGAAAAGTAGGAGAGAATTATTTGGTTTCAAAACTGTTTGGAAAATCCTGATCTCTGCCTCAAATTTTAGGCTAGATATATAGGTGTTTTTAAAAAATCTTTTCAATCTCTGCACTGTTGAAATATTTAACCCTAACACACTATTTCCCAGGGCTTACTGTCAAAGAAAGATTAAAGCTGATTGAGCAGAGACCTTTGTCTTACCTTTTTAATCTGTTCATTTCACTAAAAAATTGCTTTCCCTTCCTGACAATCTACTTAGGTGTTCCAATTGCCTGAAGCCAAAGGCAATCCATTTAGAATAAAACCACATTAATCAGCAACACTGAATGTCCCTAAGGAAGCCAGATGGATGCCATACACTGACGCAGAGAGGCCAAACCTTGGGAGCGCCCAGAGCTTGGTGGAGCCTCCTGGACTTCTTTGTTCACCGAATTAAGCAACAACCCAAGCCGGACTTGGGTCAGGTGTGATACAGAGAGAGCCTCTGGTAACTGCTGGAGCAGCTCTGGCTACAACGAGTGCTGCCAGAGGGGCTTATAGAGGGGTAGAGGTTCCCATAGAACCACAGGGTTCGGCCAAATCTCAGCTATATTTGCCACATGGTACCCAGCTATTTCCAAAACATAACCCAGAGAAAAAAAATAAAAAATAAAAAAAAATGAGGCCTCTTGTTTTTCATTACTTCTTACTTTCTTTCAGGAGAGTTTGGTGCTGTGATTCTCATTAGCTGTTAATAAAAAGAAGCCAAACACATTCATCACAGGTTTGCAGTGCTTGAAGATGTTGACAGAAGATGGCTTCTGTCAGCGCTAGATACTCCTGTGAACTTGCTCTGAAAATATATTGGCCTCTTCATTAGTGTCACTTTTCTCATTGATTTGACTGAAGCTTATTCTGCTGGTTTGGGATTCTGGTGCAATAACAGATGAAGCTGAGCAAGATGCGAGGTCATCTGTGAACAGAAATTAAAAGTAAGTGAGAAAACCCAAGACCAACCAGAAAGAGACACAGAAAGAAGGAAAGAGCGATAGTATTTTTCAGTGCCTTGCTGAGTGCTGTGATAATGCATGAAGATGAAAATAACAAGCAGGTTTACGCTGCCTTTTGCTCTTTGGGCTTGTTCTATGGCACGTTCATGCAAAACTAGTAGTGTGTTGCCCATCTGTTGAGCACTTTAATTGCCTGGTATTGCCATTTAAAATCTTCCTGCCAAGATGCATTGTCAGCAACGTGTCTGAGAAATAACAGCAGATAACGGCATATGGTCCCAAGTGAAATGCCAAAAGTTCTCCTCCAAGATCTGATCCTAACTTTTTCTGTGGTCTTGCCCAAATCTATTAACTCATGTGCCGTATTTTCCCCACCCAGCAGCAGGAGAAAATAAAGCAGGGCAAAAATCTGTGCCCCGTGCCCTGTGTGTGCTGATGATGGAAGGTTGGCTAAGTTATGAAAGGAACATAGTTCATCTGCTATATGACAAACAGAATAAGAATCACGTTACATAATCAAGGGCAATTACAGTTTCTTAAGCGAAAGGGAACTTGGATATCACTGGTTGCTTAGAGGCCCTCACACTCCCGCTTTGTTCTTTAATTTCTGTGTAAATTAGTTGAATAAATTAAGTAGTGGAGCTTATACCAATTTTATTGCTACGTTCAAGAACATCCACATGTCCTAGGGACTCAAGCCAGAATGAACTATGAGCTCTTCACATAGTGGGGTATATTGTAAAAATACAAAAATGTCTCAGATTTTCCCAAATAGGGAGCCCATCTTGTTCTCCCATTACTCCCCCCTTTCCCACATTGCTTTTTTCATTTTTTTTTTCCTTTTTAACATGGGCTGTTAACAAATTAAAGATATAAGGACTGTGCTATCTGCCATAACACTAACCAGGCCAATATTTTCCCTGTTTTCTTTTTTTTTCTCTAGAGTAACAAAGCCTTTGCACTAATTGTTATTTTTCCCGCATTTTGTTAATCAACGGACGGCTTGGCAGTAAGTCCGCAGTTAGAGAAGTCACTGGTTCCTCTGTGAGGAGCCTGCGGAAGCGCCCCAGCTGCCTGTCCCTTCGGCAGAGCCGCTTCCAGCATTGCGGGACGGGGGGGATGCTGCCTCTGCTGACGGTTACCAGCGCTGGTGCTTGGGTTTCCTGGGTTTGCTCCTAAAGCAAAACCATGATTGCTTTCTTGACAGTCTCCCCCATAAATAAATAAATAAATAAATAAAAGAGCAGCATTTGGAACACAAAATAATTTTTACTGCCTGCATACTTCAAATCCCAGCCCTTGTTAATGTAACTAAAGAGTTTGCCTTTTTGTTTTTCCCCCTTTAAACTCTTTCGGAGTAGCGTTTGCTTCTGAGTTTTATTTTACCATGCACACTTGCTTAGTGGTTTTGCTTCAAAACACAAGGTCCAGTGAAAAATGCAGGTGATGGAATTGCAGTGATGAAAAGAGTAGCATTTGCAAATACAACAAAGAGCAAGAAATTAATAGGCTAGATAAAAAATAATAACAAAAGAATTAAAACTCTCACAGTCCTATTCTCCAGCTAAGTCTAGATCTCAAAAGAAGGAATTTTGACTGACTTTATGAAGACGAGTAAGAGCTTCATATTTGCAAGAGATTTTATCTACAAAGCACTGAAATATTACAGTAATGCAAGAATAAAATCTTGAAACAGATGTAAGTAAAAGTTGTATTTTTGGAATAGAAGCAGGGGGAGCTCTGCAAGAGCCACCACGTGACTAGGCAGGGAGCTAGGTGTGCTCCTCAAGAGGCTTCTTTGGCCTCAGCAGGAAACTGGCTGCAAGGACTGAGGAGGTTCTTGTTTCCAAAGCACTTAAATTAACACTTAACTTAAATAATCCCTGTGTTTTGCACAGTGAAGGAAGACTTGCACAAAGAGCAAATGGAAGAAGAGAGTGGCCGAGTAAGAAGGAAATACCACCCTGCCCGGCGCGAGCCCAGGTTAGGTGACCAGAATGGTCCCATCTGATGGGGAATCCACACACTGAACACCCTTGTTCCAGGCACGGGGTCAGAGCAGTATCCATGATGGTTACGGTTTCTTAGGGATTCAGGCTAAAATCTGCACGGTGCCTGTGGGTGGGAGAGGGTGGCGAGATCCATGCACGTGTGCCGCTTTGCAAGCCGCTGGTGCAGTTCTCAAGCAAAGCAGCACATGTGCTTTTTTCACCTGTATTTTTTTTCTACCTCACCAGCACAGTTCTGTTGTGGTTCAGAGCTAGCTGTGGACACTGGCAAGCCAAATTGCATCTCTGTAGCACTCAAAGCTCTGTGTGCTTTTGTTAATCTGGAAAAAAAAAAAAAAAAAGGTTTTAGGGATCATTTAAAGTTATGAATTTACAATTGTGGGGCTAAGAGCTCCACGCTGGCCTATGGGTGGACTCTGGTTGTGTTTATATCCCATTGACCTGCGGTTATCCACACTTCAAAGGCATCCAGGAACGTTATGCCTGTGTATTACATATGGGAAGGCTAACTTGGAAAGCAGGGCTGTCGTCGTGCTCTCCCTGTGGAGCCGGGCACCCGAAGTGCCAGTGGCGGATGCCCCTGGACGTCCGTGGTTGCTGTCCATGTGCTCACACCCTCTGTCACTCCCGTGCACGGGGGCAGGAAGGCCCCCTGCCCAGCCCAAATGGGAGCTCTGCCCCGCCAGTCCCAGTGCTCACTGGACCTGTGCTGCGCTCACCGTGCTCAGGAAACGCGTGGGAAGCGTAGGAACCCACGGGGAAAGGAGCGTCCATCCCTTGGGCAGGGCCGTGCGCTGGCACCAAGGGAGGAGGTGGAGGGAGATGCCCAGGCTCACGGGAAGGCTGAAGGCTGCCCCTTGTGGCACCGGGGATGGTTTGATGGCCCCAGGCCCTGCTGAATGTTCACAGTAAGTCAAATATTACCACAGCGTGTGCGACTGTGCCAGCAAGGAAAGAGTAATGGGAAGCACGCTCATTAATTAAAGCACTGCCAGCCCCTGGCGCGTCTCTCACTAAGGAGCAGGCAATCCTGTTTGACAGGGTGGTGGGTGCATTTTTTCCATTCAACGTGACGATTAAAAGAGCTTTTTACAGCAAAGGTCAAACTTTTATCACAGCAATTATGCAGCTGCTTGATTGCACTTAAACCTTCCTTACCATATCTGACCACGGGGAATGGCTCGAGTGCTGGGCACGACCGTCTTGTACCCTGGGCCTGTCTTGCTGGCTGACAGTTGGATACCCCTCTATAATGAATTTAAAGAACTGGAGTAGGATAGGGGGAAAAGTATCTACAAGTCTTAAAATTAACCAACGACCTATGATCTGTGTTATGGAAAAAGTTGTGATAATGTTTAGTGAAAAGCTGTGTGCAGTTCGGAAACTGTAGTATATACATATTTGTATGTGGTTTTGTTGTGTGTGTGTGTATATATACATACATACATGTATTTGCATATTTTAAGTATATACATATAAATATGCCTCAAATGGAAGTGGAGGAACAGATCTATTTTTTTTCTGTTTTTATTTTCCTACATACAGTATAAATACTCAGGGAGAAAGAAAGGTTAAATTATTTTTCTAGTTAAACAGAAAACAAGATGAAAGGAGACGGGGTTTATCAAGGGAACATTGTGCCAGAATAACCTGAAAGCTTTCCTTAAATGTGATAATGGATTTTCCAAAATAGAACGTGTGGTAAATCTCATTTGGACTTGATACAGTGCTAAATGGGAAAATATTAATGAAGCAAAGAAGATGGAGATGAGCAGAGCACATGGAAGATGGGAAGAACTGGCTAATGGAAGAGGACAAAGAAGAAAAGGAAGGAAAGAGAACAGTCAAGAGGCAAGTTACTGGAAGAGGTCTTCAGTTTTAGTACCCATGCTGGTAATACTTTCATTAAAGTATTCATTAAAGTATTTCATTAAATCAAAAGATGTAGATGTTACTCTTGAAATCTTAGGGTGAAGGAACATTGCCAATGCAGAAGAGTGTAATACAGGAAAACCTGTTTAATAGGTACAGAAATGGGATGAAATGTTTGGGTAGAACCAAATATGAGGTCCTAAACTTTAGCATTAACAAAGAAAAAATCCTCTCTGAGCAAGAAATGAGCCAAGCAGAGGGAAATCTGCATGTCCTAGCTGCTCACAGGATGACTATAGATCGACCAGGGGATGAAGGCAAGAAAAAGGTGTAGGTGCTCATTGCATACATGAGACTAGGTTTTCCTGCAGAAGGAAGAAATTTTGTTGTGGGAGACATGGATGGATGCAGGCCTGAACCCCAGCCCATAACCCCTGCACCCTGCTGCAGGAGAGAGGAATCCGTCGGCAGAGGTGTGGAGAGGCACTGCGCAGCGCCTCGCATGAGGGACGGCAGCAAGTGACGCTTCCTCTGAAAAATAACAGCGGTGCTAGGATGCTGATTTCTTTTTAAGAATGTATTGGTGGGTTAATGCCATGAAGAGAGATGAGCTATTTATGGAAAAGAATAAAAAGCTGAGCAGCCGTAATACAGCTACACTGGAAAGCAAGACTGGGTCATTCAAAAATGGTTCTGTGACCATCTTCCAACAGAGAGGAAATGGCCTCCCTGTCCCCACAGGGCTCTCCCCACCCTGGCAGGGAATGGTGGCCGTGTTCAGCAGGACCAGGTTGTGCTGAGGGCCACTCTGAGAAGAAGGTTCGTGCAGTGGCCACCGCGCAGGGTACCCTGGTCAGGCTGGTGCCCTCCCCATTGACGGCAGAAGGAGCAGCCAGGGCCTCTGTGACCAACCACGGACCAACCAGAGCCTCTGTGACCATCCATCTGCCATGGATGAAGGCTCGGAGGAGACGAGCAAAGCATGAGGTGCTTGGGGATCATGGAGGATGTCACTCATTAATCACATCTGTTGTGCAGAGAACTGAATTTCTCTTAACCTAGGGCACCAGGGGATGGCCTTCGTGTTAGATAAGCAGGTGTATCTGTTGAATGGATGAATTTTCCTTTCTGAGTTCCTTGATGAAACACATGTAAATCACACTCCAAGATTAGCCAGACCAGCATGAAGGAAGGGTAAATGTGTCTCAGCGCAACACAGGGTGCAAAACCTGAACAACTAACAAAGGAATTTTGCAGAGAGCGATGGGCTTGAGCTGCCTTCAACACACACACTGCTGCCCGGCCATGGAGGACCCCCAGCATCGTGACATATAGAGAGCCTGTAGAGATGGGAAATGGCAGTCAGTGGCTGAACAGTGTACAGATAGATGTTTGCATGGTGATTTCAGTGTAGTGCTGAATCATTGCTAAATGAGGTAATACCAAGGATCTTCAAACTAAGCTTATATATTAAAGCTTGCACTCTCCCTATGGTGGAATATCAAAAGACCCTGGTGAGAGAGCCCTGGACTCCGACAGCCCCTTGAAGACAGCGTTTGTGAGCACCTTGCTGAGCTGTGCCCCCTGGGCATGATGGACTGTTACAAAGCTGTGAAAGCTGTTGGACATCTCTGCATTGTAAAGTTAATGTTTTATGCTCTTTTACAGATCTGCTGCTTCTCGTGATGCCAGAGGGGAAGACAAATCTGCAGGAAGGTCAACAGTGCTTAAAAACAGCCTGATACTTCATGAAAAATAAAACCAGAGCTTGGAGTTTTATCCAAACATCTTTGCAAACACTGCTGACAAGATAAGGATGTTATAGCAAATGTGGAGATGAAAAAATGGAAAGTCCCAGGAGGAAAGAAGTTGCTAAGAGTCTGCTAAGACTCTCAGCCCGGATAATAGAGCAGAGAGGTGGAATGAATGTGGAAGTCCCAAGGCCCAGAAGGGATTTGGAGCAACAGTGGGGGCTGCAGCTCTCAGAAGCCTGCAAGCCCCAAGGGTTGGGAAGGGCGAGGGGAATCTAAATGGGGAATCCCAAGCAGCGGAAGCCCAGGAGGAGCTAGATGCTGCACCCCGCAAAAACTCATGTCAGGGCTGATAGTGCAGAGCGGGGAGGACTCTGCTCCCCGGCGGGCCCAGATGTTGTTGTACTGCACCTGAACATTGCACACACTGCAGCTGGGAAGGCTGAGATGCGAGGCTGCTCTCCTGCCCACTTGTGCCATTGCAGATACCTTATATTCTTTGTTAGCATTATTTGCAGCTCAAATTCTGTTAAAAGATTTTTTTAAATTTATTTTTCTTTGGAAAGGGAACAAAAATATAGGTAGAGAATTGTGGATATTGCTTGAAGTCTGGAGGTCGGTTGCTGATAATAATTATCTACTGTGAATTAACTTTTGCCCTTTTTATTTTGCTATTCTCTTAGTTTACTAATGTTACTACCAAACATACCTATTTTAATAGTGTATAGACAATGGAGATATTAAGTCTATTGTATAGAATGATCTTGGCTGGTAGCTATTATGCAGATATTATTCAAATCCATTGGCACTAAATGGAAACCCTTTTGCTTCCCAATAATTAGATAACTAACGAGGATTAAATGCTCTGGACTGCAGTTCCTAAATTCCAATTAACACCTCATTTCTCAGGATTTGATGTTATAAAGCCTGCCACTGTCTTCTCTTTGTAGCCGGAAATGCAGAAAAAGATGGCACAAATAGTGAGTAAGAAAGCAGAACAGATTACAGCTTTATACAAAATATTCAGGCTTTCTGTGATGTATCTAATCAAGAAAATTTTCTTTAAATGTTAAGTCATTACATTTTATCTATCTAATATTTTCTTACATTCTTAATTTTCTTAGCAGTTGAGAAGACTTCTTCGGAGACTAAGGCTTATCCACAATTCTGCTATCGTAAGTGAACTCAATAAAGCCAAACATATTCTGGGCACTTAATAGCCCAGTCTACCCTAACACATTGTGACCTTAGGCTAACTTAAATATTTTTTTATACTCTTTAAAGTACTGAAGCCCACTAATTGACTGAAGACTGGACCCCCAGGAACCCCAGTCCACATCAGCACTGCATTCCCCTGGACGTGACGCTCTGTCTTGAGCTCTGTCCAGGATTTTTGGTGCCTATTCTTTAGGAAGTGTTTTGCTGCAAGTAGGGAAAAAAATGGCATTTTGGTGAGGAAGCACAGGAAAGTTGAGTGATATTTTTCTCTCATTTTCAGGCTTCTATTGATTCTCACTTCTGTTCGATCCAGACTGCAGTTTGGAAGTTTCTAAACTTGTAGCACAAAGCGAATTGCTTTTTTGCTGATGGGCCACTCGTGGCTGGGATGTTAATGCAGCACAGGGCACGTTCCGCCAGGCGCTGGACACTCATTCCAGAGCAGCCTGGGCACCGCTGTGGCACCCGGACTCGCAGCACATGGGCAGAAACGACCCTTCCCGCGCCAGTGGGATCCCATTCACCCAGGGTCACCAATACTGGTGTATTGAGACACAGCAAACATCCCATCAGGATGCCCAAACGTCTTCCGAAGGTGGTGGAGTTTCGTGGGCCATCGCTGCGTGCCCAGGGAGCCCGCGCCAGGGAGGAAGGTTCAGGGCACCCCAGCACTGGCTGCACGGACATTTTGGGCAATGCTGCAGTCAGCTGCTCCAGGTCCGTGGCTTACCAGGTTGCTGGAGGGCAATGACTGCCAGAAAAAGGTCCAGCAAGTGACTGGTACAGCAGCTTATTCAGGGGCTGGAAGCTGAGAGGCCATTTCCACATGGAGAGAAAAGCTTAAGACACCAGCAACTTCACATAAATCGGGAGGGAGTGGTAGAGAAATGGGTAGAAAGGTGCACAGGGCTTCTGCAGAATGCCTCTAGACCTGCTGCTGGGGAGAAGAAAAGTAATTTCATTTTTATGATAAAAGTTTAGGAACTTTAAAGCGGTCTGTGCTGCAAATGCAAAAGTTAATTCTGGGGCAGTGCTAAGGTTCAATACCTTGTGAAGTGCCACTTGCAGGCTGAATGCTTTATGTCCCCTAGGAAAGGGGAAAACTTGACTCTCTAAGGATGCAAGACAATCCATTCCTACCTCATTGTCTTCAAAGGATTCCCTATTTTAAACAAGATTCCATTTCAAGTTTGTAGATGTGCTATTTGTGAGCTGCAGGCAAATGTCATTTTGAAGATGAAACTTATATTTTGGAGGGAAAGAAAAATACTTGTATGTCTGGCATGTTGTTCTCTGGTGTAAAATTGTAGTGGCTGTTTGGGGAATATGAGAGGCAGTGTTTTGGGGCATTCTGGGTTTTCCCAGGACAAGTAAGGAGACCAAAGGCAGAGGATAAATGGAGTTTATACATGTGCTGCTTGAGCTGGTTGACTAATGACCTGCTTGCTGACCTGTGAGCAGCAGCTCCTTTTGTTCCAGTCTGCTGGATATTGCATGGTTAAAACTGACCACCAGGCTCTGAACGGTTAGTCATGGAATTTCTGTTCTGGAGGATGCTGTCTTCTTTGTCACTACAAATTTCTTTATATATATAGATATACATACATCCATTTTTTTCCCCACAGATATGGGAGGAGCAGCAGATTTGCCCTACCTGGGATCGAGCAGTTCAACAGATCCCGGTTTTCTGGATGACAAGGAGCTTTTAAGTAAAGCCCTGCACTCCCATTGCTGAGGAGGCGAAGCAGCAGCGCCGTGCACCGCGTCTCACCAGACCTGGGTGCCTCTCCGCAGCCCTGCCAGTCGCCGGCTGGCTGATCTCAAGGGAGTGGCTTCACTTTGGAGCCTCAGATTCCAAAGATTCCTGTTTTCCTCCTACCTCAGTTCCAAGAGGTTTCCCATATCTAGTGGTTTGCAGCTGAGAGTTGAGACCTCATTTACATTCACAGGGAGAAGAGTGTGGACCGCTCCAAACCTCAAAGCTTTCCCTGATTCCATGGCAGCACCAGTGTCTCTTCCAGGCAGGGATTTGCAAGAGTGGCCTTGGTTTTGCCAAAGTAGCTATTACCAATGTTAGGACTCACCAGAAGTAATTTACTGGAAAACACTGCATACACAGCAAGGGAAGAAGGAAAGATTCTTAAACATGACTGGATTTTCTTTATGCTTTGGTCTTTGGTTTTCTAATCTGTAGGAACTAGTGTACAAATGAAAATGCCAGCCAGTCTCCTCTAGAAATCTAGGTACTCCCCAAAATGAACATAAAATCCTAATTTTGTTCTTGCCCGAGCCTGGTAGTTTTTCCTTCCTGCTCTTCCCTACACTGTTCAACCCCGAACTGCTGCAGCTAAGACTATTCTCCTGTCAAGCCGTTTTGACAACTCTTTCTTTCTTATGTTCATGATGAAAACAACGCAACAGGCACATGCTACTTCCCAACAGAATGTGCCTGCTGTGAGTTACCCTCTCTAGCCATAAACAAGCAGTGATAGTTTCTTCTCCAGGCATCAGAACTAAACAAGGCAGACCAAAGGGAACAGTGGGAACAATTTTCCCATTAACAAACCAGGAACTGCAAGGGGAAGGATTTACAAGCCTTGCCCAAATTTTGCTCTGGGGAAATATCTAGCAGAGCTCAGAACTGAACCCCGTTCCCTTGTTGTCTGGCCTGATAATATAACTGTAAAAGCACACCTACAGCCCCCTATTTCTTTATAATTATTTGCAAACATAGAGGTCTAAAATCAGGTGAGCAGTGCTGGGCACTTTCAGCTCCCGCTGACAGCACCCAGCACCTTGCAGGACTTGGCCATGAGATGTCCCTGTGCCAGCCCTGCTCTAGGCAAACGCTGGTGCAACCCACGTCACCTTCAGGCTGTTACCTGCCTGCATCGGCCTTCATTTCTTACTTCTAATATGTCTCTCATCTACCAAACACACACGTGGGAGTCTCTAAATTAAAAATAGCAACCCAGAAAAAATGCTGTGCGGTTGGAGAGCTGATTTGCAGCTGAATTATTCATCCCCATGCATCCCTCTCTTCCCAGGATGATAGTACCACAGCTCTGCAGTTTCGGCCTGGCCCCCGGACTTGTAGCTGGCTTCTCCCTGGGTCCCTTGTCAACAAGCAGAATTCCCCACTGGCTAGCTCATCTTTTTGTTGTTGTTGTTGTTGTTTGTTTCTACCAAATATCACATGAAAACATCTTAAACACAGCACCTTTCTACAACACCTCCCTTTACTTGTCACTCACATGTGGGACGATGCCTGGGCTAATGCAGATCAGCTCTTGCCGACCCAAACACCTGACTTAGTCTAACTTTGTACAAGGTTGCTGGAACACCCCATCCCATTAACAGCAAACCTGAGTGGAAGCAGCACAGAGGAACTGCTCCAGTGCTGGCACTGGGCAGGTTGTGAGCAAGGGCACTTTGGTATTTTGCCGGCATACAAAATTACAATTTGCAAGACACCATGAGTGTTCCTCCCTGGGTACTTGCAGGGGCTGTCCTTGGTTTTAATCAGCACTCTGTAGCTGCGGTTGCAGCGCGCCTTACAAAAATTGCTAGCCGTTAATTGACACCTTTTTTTTTTTTCAAGAAATTTTTGTAAATAACATTTTCATTCCCGCAGAGAATTGTTAAATTACCAGAGCAACCATAAAACTCTCTGAACTTCAATCATCCTGAGACATGAAAGAAGAACAAAAACAGAACTTAACTTCAAAGTGGTCTTCACAGCTCTGGCTGAAACCCCAGCTCCCTCACGCTGTGGGCGGTATCTGGTGGTGCCAGTGGCGCCGCTTGAGCTCCTCTCAGTCCCCACTGGTCCATGCTTGGCCCTGCTGTGAAACTCACAGTATATATAAAATCTGAAGGAAATACAAGTAAAAAATACTGGTCATTCAGTGAAATACAAATAAAAAGTATTGGTCATTTAGTAGTACCTCATTGCTTCTGGCAGATGAAAACTCAGAGCATATGGATAACACAGGCCGTGAAGGTAGGAAACTCTGGAGAAGGGATCAACTTCCACCTCACTACAACCTCCTTTCAGCTAGTTGAAGAGAGCAACAAGGTCTCCCCTGAACCTCCTCCAGATTAAATAACCTCAGCTCCCTCAGCTGCTCCTTGTAAGGTCTGTGCTCCAGCCCCTTCACCAGCTTTGCTGCCCTTCTCTGGACACCCTCCAGCACCTCACAGAATCACAGAATGGTGGAGGTTGGAAGGAACCTCTAGAGATCATCTAGTCCAACCCCCCTACTCCAGCAGGGACACCCAGAGAATGGGGCACAGGGCGGCATCCGGGTGGGCTTGAAAGACCTCCAGAGAAGGAGACTCCACATCATTTTTGAGGTGTGGCTTCACCACCACTGAGTATATGGGAATTATCACTTCCCTGCTCCTGCTGTTCCCGCTGTTCCAATGCTCCTGATACCAGCCAGGAGGCCCTTGGCCTTCTTGGCCACCTGGGCCCTGTTGGCTCATGTGCAGCCGCCTGTCAACCAGCACTCCCAGATCCTTTTCCGCCGTGCAGCTCTGCAGCCACCCTGCCCCAACCTGTTGTGCTGCATGGGGTGGTTGTGACCAAAGTGCAGGACCCAGCACTTGGCCTTGTTGAACCTCCTACAGTTGGTCTCAGACTATCAGTCTGGCCTGTCCAGATCCCTCTTGGGAGCCTTCCTACCCTCAAGCCGATCTACTCTTCCTCCCAGCTTGGTGTCATCTGAAAACTTGCTGAGGGTGAATTCATCCCCTCATCCGGGTCATTGATAAAGATATAAAAACACTGACCCCTGGGGAACACGGCTCGTGACTGGTCACCAGCTGGATTTAACTCCAGTCACCACCACTCTGTGGGGCCTGGCCATCCAGCCAGTTCTTCACCCAGTGAAGGGTACACTGGTCTAAGCCAGGAGCTGCCAGCTTCTTCAGGAGAAGGCAATGGGAGACTGTGTTGAAGGCCTTGCTGAAATCTAAGCAGACCACGTCCCCAGCCTTTCCCTCATGCACTAGACGAGTTACCTGGTTATAGAAGGAGGTTGAGTTGTCATAAGATTTATTTTTCTCAGGGTTTCAGCTTTGGTTTCTCTCCGTAGCTCTTGGCAGCTGCAGGGGCTCTTTCCTCCCTGGCAGGAGCTCCTGGGAGCCCCTGTATTTCCTGCAGGGCTGCTAGTCCCAGACAGGGCCACTCATCATGGGCATCCCTGACCAAAAATGCTCCACTGTGGGCATTTCCCGAATACCATAAGCCAGAAAGAAACCCTCCAGTTCTCACAACTCTCCATCCCTTTTGCTAGTTTTGGTATAGCTTTAACTGATAAATCTCAGCTGGGAGGCAGCTGTTCACTAGTCACTGAAATGTGTCCAATTTCTCCCAAAAAGGGGTATTCAGTGACAGTCCCCGCTATTTTTTTGTGTTCATGCACATCCTCCATACACTTGTGGTTTTGCAACCAAACATTAAAATCATGGGAAGATTTGCTGAGAAGTGAAAGATAAAACAGTATATGAAGGAGGAGAAAAGCAACAGAGAATGTTATTTGTGTAGTGCCAAAAGAGCACCAGATTTTACTGCTATCTCATGACACACTGAAGGGCAAGGTGAGAAAACGTTAATTTGTTAGAATTGATCTTAGTTCTTCCCTATCTGGACTCACAAAACAGCCAGGAGTGTGGGGAAGAGACAGTTCTGCGTAGCTTTCTCCTGTATATCATGAATCATCCATCTATTACAAATCCTCCTTTTTTTTTTTTTTTTTTTGATGTACTTGAATTTACATGAAGAACTATATGAACTTTGGCAACAACAGAAGTCATCCTGGACCCTTTTTTTTTTTTAATCTGGCTGCAGCCTTGGTATGATAGATAATACTGGGCTTTTAAGCATCTACTAGCTATAAAATCCAGAAGAGATGATGACTAGCATGCTTTATTCAAGAGGTACACACAGCACTCTCTGAGTCACGATGCAGACCAAGAATTATTTGCTGAAGAAATTCAGAAATAATCCATTGAAGAACAGATACATTTTGAGAACGTCACAGTCTGTTCAAACTGGAAGGAGCCAATGAGCATGAAATGAAAGAGCCGGTTGTGCTCTGATAGTTTGTTCACCTCAGCTTAACTGGAACCATGCAGGAAGAACTGGTTGGGAATGGTATAAAAATGATAGCCAGCAGGAACATGGCAGAGCTCAGGAAAGGAAGTTTTGGTAAATTATTGGGAAAAGGTGTGGAAGTGAAGCTGGACAATGGCAAAACCCATCTCCAAAGCTGAATTAATTGCAGCAGAAAGAGGAGTCACTCACCAAGCCAAAAATAGCAGAGGTGACCACTGGAAAAGGTGGCTGGAGACTCGGCTTATAATTTGCTTAGGAGCTGGCTATTAAAGTGGGCTGAACTATCTGCAACAGATCACAGCACACAGTGTTGTGAACTATGGGATGCACTTAAGGGGCACTTGGAAATGCAGTTCAAATAGAAAAGTGTTGCAAGGGCAGCACAGTGGGTAGCAGCACCCTTAGCCAGGCAGCCAGCACCACAGAGGGCTGCAACGGCAACTGAGTTTTCAGCAACTCCCTTCCCGATGGAACTTCCTTCAAAATATTTAAATCTCCTGAACAACTGTCTACACGGCGGAGTCTAAACCCTGCTGCACTCTCGGGATGTGGGAGGTCTTTGGTGCTGTGATTATTGCCCCTGCCCTTTGGGCAGTGGCAGCAGTGCTGCTCACGAGGCAGCTACATTTCAAGGGCGTGCTTTGAGACCCCGCTTTGCCACGAGAATAGATCTCACTTATTTACATGGCTGTAGCGTATCAGGTCTGCAAACTGCAGGACAAACTGCAGTTAAATGCTGCTGAAAGAGCTGCCCCAGAGCCAGAGTTCCAGGTTTGAGGGGATGGAGGATATGTCCAGCCAATGCAGACTGCTCCTCTGTTGTGCACTGAGTAATTGTTGACAGCCCAAGTGGCTGGAGGTTGGGTGCCACCTTCTTTTAAAGACCTTTTTGCACAGTCCTTTTTTTTTTTTTTCCTTTTTTTTTGACAATCTACCATCATTTCTTCTGCTAAATTTCCACAAATGATTCACAATATTCTGCATCATTCATGTGTTCTCCAGATGTGCAGGCAGCAGTTTCCTTTGCTTTCATCCTTTTTGTATCTTGTACAAGCCATAAAACCCAATGCAAACCACAACTCTCTGTGACTACACTGATTTAAAAGCATGTGCACGTTGGGTTCTGGCATCTGGTGCTCCTACCCCTCAAAATGCTCCCCAAAGCTGGTCAGATAGGCTGCACATGGGCAGATCATGTGCTAGAAGAGCCAGCTGGGGTCAGAGTTTGCCCTCCCTCAGAAGACTCCCGTGTGCGTTGCTTGTAACCCATGTGAGAAAACTTTTCCGTCTTTTGTTTACTAGCTTGGCACTGAAAGATGCAGACGGGTAAGAACAACAACTTGGAAAATGGGAATTGATTTGGTCAATATGTTTCCTGCATTCGGAAAGTGGAGAAATGCTTCACATTTTGTTCTTCTGGGAGCACAGCCAGATAGCTGAGACTGAAAGGGGACGAGTTTCTTTCACAGTCTTTGTGAAGCACAGGATAGAAGATCCTTGAAATACATGACCCCCTCTTGACAAATGCTGGAAAATAGAGTGTCTTTCTATGTTTTCGGCAGAGCTAGTGGTGGTTTCTCTGGTCTGGAAGCCGAAGGTGCCAGATGTTTTTGTGGCCCATGTTAAAAAAGCATTCATTTGTAGAGAGCAGGTTGGCCCTGCCTATGAAACAAACAGGAACCATTAACAGAAATCTCAAGTTGTTTCCCTCAGACAAATCAGAAACAAGTAACTTTTGAGCAGAGCAGACTTTAAGATCTTGTTTGTTTGCCGCATTGAATGTTCCTGAGCAGTGACACGGGTACATGGCCATCGTGAGCGGTACACATACAGTGGCAGAAGTAGGGTGTTAGATGGTCAATTCTTTACTGGTTATCAGTTATAAACATTATAATTTGTCTCCCTTTTTACTGGCTTTTTAAGAGTTTCCTGCCCTATTTCTGCCCTTTTCCTCCTCTGCCCTAAGTGGTGCCAAAGATTGAATCAACTGTATTTTTATGTTTCTAAGCAGACAAAAAAATTCCACTCGTGGTGAGGTTGTGGGAAGGAGCGATAACTGATAGTTACCGTTCACTTGTTGCCTAACGTATTAGTACATGGGCAGCATATACAAAGCTACCACCTCTTTAAAGTTAAACCAGCAACCTCCCCAGACCCCACTGTTCCCCATGCTATAATAGGGGGCAGGTGCAGCTATGAAATGCACTGCAAATTGTCCCTTGAATCAGTGCCAGCTGGTCAAGCTTTTCTAGCAGCTTTTTCTTCACGCCCAACCTTTCTCCCCTGTGAGCCAGGGAAAGGTGGCTTTAGATGAATGTACAGAGCGAGTGCAGAACAGAAGCAGAAGTGACAATTCTTATTTGTGACCTGCAGCATTTGTGACTTGAGTGGTCTGCACGATAGTGACAAAAGCCCTGTTAGCAGAGCAAGCATATTAACAAGTTCATGTCACTTTAATTATCCCTTGGCAGCACAGAAGGCCTATTGCTAAAAGGGAAACAAGAAGGGCTGTCATACGTTATTTCAGTGATGATGAGCTCTGATTTACTCCCCTGGTTAAGAGTTCACACAAGCAAGGCTGCTGCATCCTTCGCAGGAAGGCCGGAGGCTTCGTCGCCTGCCCGGCTCTGATCCTGCCCTCGCTGTGGGCAGCTCCGGGCCGCCCTTTCCCTCACCGTGTCCGTAGGCTGCGTCTCCGCGCCGTCCCCTGCCCTTCGCTGTCACGGATGGAGGGGATGATGCCCATGAGGTCCTGCCACGGTCCCAGTGCTGTTGAGGGACCAATGACCCAAGCTGCTCCTGGGCTGTGAGAGGTTAGCACCCTGCTCCTGCACCTTGGCATTTGCCTTGCCCAACAGTCACAGATGCAGGTTGTTTTCTGCTACTAACAAGAGGAATTGTTTTAAAGCTACATGTCGCTCTCCCATTTCACTTTTAAGAGACAGTGCTTATTTTAGAAGCAGTTGCTCACAAACAGGAGGTTTTCCTGGTCATATCCGCTGATAGAAATGTCTGTATTGCAGATGGCAGCATTTCTAATCCTTGTGAGGCAAATTTCCTGGAACTGAACACAAGACAAGGTGCGAATATCACAGTGTCATTTAAGTAACTATGCCTCTTTGGAGGAAAAGCAGTCAGCAGTACAAAACAATTGTTTAAAAAACAGTGTCTTGGACATCCATTTTAAGATGCATGTAAACAGCTCATTTTTTCTCAAGCTGGTTGTGGCTGCAAAAACTAAACAGGGTAACAAAAAGAAGGTGTTTTGAACTTGGAATTAATAAACAAGTTACTTATCATGGCCAGGTTCCTTCACTGACAAGTCTAGATGCCCTCTGCTTTTTTCCCTTCCTAAACCACTGTAGTAATGAGACAGAATGAGAACTGCTTTTTTCCTGGGAATCATTAGTTTGGAGCTGGCTTGCAGGCCAGAGGCCAGGAGAAGAACAGGGTGCGGAGGGGGCTCCTGCCCAGGGGCCTTCTGCTTGTTCAGGCCTGGAGGACGGGCTACGAGCTTTTGGAGGTGGGCAATGAGGCGGCCAAGGAAACCACTACTGTGCTAATGGGACACACTGAGGCTTACTGGAGACAGGAACTGCCTGCTGAACTAAATTCCTTCAGATTAGTCATCACTATACTAATATATTGTAAAAAATATTGTGCAAACAAGTTGAGAAAAAGTAGCAAAGAAACAAAATTGATCTTTATTTTTTTTTTGCTATCCTGAGAAATTAGAAGCCTAATGCTGCTCTAAATGACTTTCATGTTTATCTTGTAATGTTGCCTAATGGCCAGGAGCTCACGAAGTGCAGGAATGAGGAGTACGTGAGCACGACCAAGCATTTGAAATCCAAGCAATAGCCCAGGTGATGCATTTCAAGATGATCTGCTCTCCCCAGGAAGCTGTGTGTGTTTACTCATGCAATAAAAGGGGAGAAGTGGAAGAAAATCATGGATTAAGAATATGTTCTTTGTACCTCTAAAGAGTCTCATTTCTAAAGCCATTCTGGAATGTAGTCAAAGCCTATGAGCAAATAAAAAGGAAAAATTGTTTAATTTTCTTACCTTCCCTTCTTTAATTTCTTCCTCTCCTCTGCCCTTCCCACCTTCTCTCCCTGTCTCAGTCTAAGAAAAATAATCTGCACACATTGATAAAACTCAGGGCATGGCAAAAGCCTCCAAACTGTGGGATCCAGCAGCAACCACCAAACAGGGTTGAAGGAGCTTTCCCACTGCATAGCTCACCACAGGATGAGGGAGTGAAAGCTTCATTCTGTTCCTACCTTTATCTCAGGCATTTGGGGAAGCTGCCCTTTTATCCAGCCTGGAATTAATTGAATATATTTCTCCTTCACCCATTCTTCATCCTTTTTCATCTTGGAAAGCAAGTATTTGAGATACCATAAATGAGCAGGACCTCTTGCAATCTGTGCATTAGAACACGTTGAAAACTTAAAATGTGGCAGCACGATCTGCCAGCAGCCAAAATAAAACTAATATATTAATACAAATTAATATATTCAGCACAGACACGTGTGAGAGCCTCAGACACTTTTAGCTGTTTTCAGATGAGCCTAGGTAGGTGGAAGGTTCCTCTGTGCTTGTGATGGAGCAGAAAGCCTAAGGAATCTGGTAGAGAAAGGAGGAAGGATGGACTGAGCAGAGGGGATGAATCACTGTGGCATGGCCATGACGAAAACCTGCTCATGGTGCAGGCAGTAGAGACCCGCTTACACCGGGCACAGAAGCTGCAATTGCTTCTCTTACCTGGTTTGATAAAGGAGCTTAAGGGCTTTTTATAACTTTAAAAAAATTCTTTGTATTGGAAACTACTAAACAACAACTGAACCCCTGTGGAATTTGTAGGAATTGTATAAGGCTGAAGTTATTGCACCTTTATATGAAAAATAATTTCAACAACCCTTCCACAGTTTGAGTTATTTCTTCTGTCACTACAGAGGATTGGAAATATATGTGTATGTCTCTCTGCGTGTATCTCTGCATATATATATATTTGTTTTTAATAGACAGAATCCATCTTCTGCCACTCAAAGTGAATTGCTGACATTCAACAATTCCGGCTATGGACTCAGACTAGAAAGCTGGTAAATGTAAGTCAGAAGAAGAATTCATATTTCTAAGTACAAATCCATCTTCCGGCTGTTTTCGCGCAGGCCGGGCTCAGGAGGTAGTTCTGTGTCACAGAACATCTCACAGCTGAACATACTGTACTCTCAGGTGGGCGAAGGCTGGGCGAGGACAACAGGAAAATAATCCCTTCTGTCTTTGAGCAAGTCACCACACTGGTAGTGGAAAGGATGCTGCTCTTCTGCACTTTGGTTTTCCTGGAAGAAGAATATGAAGTCAGCAAACCAATGTCAGCACAATTCATCACTATCAGAAAGAAATATATATTAAGTCTTGCCCGGATACAAGTGTGAACTGTGTAGGTCTTTGCAAAACTTTTATTTGTGACAAAAAGAACAAATATCCTCTTGACAGTCCTTTGGCTCGCACTAGCTCTGGTCTTTCCCACTCAGTCCTCCGGTGGGAGCTGGTGTAACTCCAGAGATGCCTGCACTGTTTTAGGAAGGAATTGCTCACTTTGATGAAAGTGGTTAGCTAAAAAGAAGGGCGAAACAACTCTTATCTTACTTATCTAGCAGTCTCAGGGTGGACTGAAATATTTTTTGCGTCTGCACTCTGCTCTTCAGCTATCTACGTGGCAGACCTGTTTTCATGTTCTTGCAGATATTTTAAATGAAGCTCCCCTTTTTGCTTTCCAAAGAGCTTGTGTATGCGAATAGGCAGATATATGTGGAGAATATTTTCTATTCTGTCTCAGAAAAGTGTCCACTCCAGAAAGCAGGGCGCTTTCCTGCAGCCTCCCCTGCGTCCTGTGCCCTGTGTGCCCCGACGGGCCCCGCTTTGCCCACCCTGCTGAGCTGCCTCATATCCCCTCTCTTCACGTTTTTTAACAAGAATGCTGCACTCCAATGTTGGGAATCTTGAGGCCAGGGTGTCCCACTGCTGCTGTAGAAATGAGGTGCCCTTTCCGTGAGGAGAGCAGCGCGCCTTGGCCAAGGGCTGCCTACTGTGCATGAATCATCCATGCTGAAATTCCCCCGGGCGCTCGGCCTCGCTATGCGACAGCCCCTGGGAATGAAAGCTCTGGTGTCAGAGGGCTCCGAGCAAACCTCTGCGGTCCCGCACAGCGTCAATCCCAACCCTGGGCAGGGAAAGGGAGTGCGGAATCGTTCCCAGGCCCCACCTGCTACTGCACAAATGAAACTGGCAGCCAAAAGGACCCCGGACTAATGCCGCACATAGTTGCCATAAAGATAATAGTTGGCATTTAGGTCCCATTGGCCAGTGGGGGATCTCGCGCAGGGCGGGAGCCATACCAGGCCTCGGGTTTGAAAGCAAGATTAAAAGCAGCTGTTCCTTTATCGGTGCAAAGATGAATACAAATGAAGCTCACAGTGTAAAAATAAGATGTGGCTGATTATCTCTTTCCTCAGAGGCCCTAACAGACTTTGGTGGCCGCTCCGGCTTCGGGATGTGGCGTCCCTGTGTGCCAGAGCTGCATTTGCAGAGGCAGCTGGTGAGCGTGTCCGCCAGGCGCCGGCACCATCGCGGTGGATGCGGCAGAGACTCCCCTTGCCTCCACCTGCGGCTCCCGGGCACTGCATAGGGGGCAGCCACCCCTGCAGCTCCGCTCTTTGGGGGCAGCTCCGCGATGCTTGGAGCGGGATGAAGGTCACTCGGTTGCACCTTCACGTCCCAGTGTTGGTTTCCTGTTGGAATACATGCATGGTGCTTGCTGGAAGCTGGGGAAGCAACTCCCATCTCGCTCCCAGCCCCCTCATTGAGGCTGTCAGAGTGGTGGCGAGTCACTCTGCGCCGGCGGTGACCTCCCCTCTCCACCTCTGTCCCAATGGAAACACAACAAGGCTATTATAGTAACTATAATAATTATATTAGTAATAATATAAATATATATTTTGAAATATAAATTATTATAATAAAATAACTGAACATGCCTTCATCTGGGTGTGCCGCTTTCTGTAGAGCGTGACTGTATCTACAAGCTGTCCCTAGATGAAGAGATGAGAACAGACTAGGAAGCCTGGGAGAAAGTCTTTTGCAAACTTAATCTTCTGCCCCAAACAGGATATTTTAAATGCTACTAATAATTTCTGAAAGATTTACTGAATGTTAATTAACTTATCACCCGCTTAGAAAAATCAGATCATTCAAACCAACTTTATATAAATATTGCTCTTCAATGAAAAATACTTTCTAAATGTGAATATATCAGGTCCCCAGAATCAAGTTGCACAGAGAAGCATTTATTGTTGACTCTCAAAATTTGAAATTTTGAATTTCAAAATGTAAAAATTTTGAAATACGTAAGTTTTATGTATTACCATGCTTTTCTTCTTCATTAGCAGGTATTGCTGTTAATCCACAAAAACAGTATGCTAGTGTAATGCTTTCTACAAACTTAGACATGAAACTAGAATGATTATGCAGATCGAAAAGTCTTCAGGAAGAGAACTAGGAATGAAAATTTCATCCTCAAAAGTGATTGTATCAGAAGGTTATGAGTCCATTAAAATTGTGGATTTTAATGGAAACTTCCTGGACGACAGGTGCCTGATTTGTTTTCTCTACGGTTTGATCATCTACCTTGAAAATGTATCACTGCTAGTCATAAGTTATGAATATTTAATTGCAAAACTGGTAAGCGCTGTTTTTTTAGAGAACTCAATTAATTATTACCAGATTTCTAGGTAATTGACTTTCTTTTCGCTGGCAGTTAGGTAATTTATTAAAACAAAAATGGCAGGATTATGTCAGGTAATTAAGAGAATGATACTTAAAATTCTCATTTTGGTCCAGTTCTTATGCTGGCCTTCATTTACTTCACTTCTCCCAAGAAGTCATCCAGTCTTGAGTTCACAGTTTTGAAGATATGTGAGTTGACATGGCTAAAGTTATATATATGGCCACTGTGTAAAGCTCTGGAGTGCTCTGCTCTGCCACTGTTGGATATGCACACACACACAAAAAAACAAGTATTTTATGTAGAATAATTGAAATGTTTGCTAAATCTTTGGTCCTACCCATCAAATCAGCAGAGAATCAAAGCAGAAAATGAAATGAGTGAGGATTCTTAATGCATCGCAAGCCTTTTCTTGTGTGCAAATTAGTTTTACCAAAGTGTCTGCGCACATAAAATATAGATGAAAGAAAAGTCTCATAACTGGATCAGTAATTGTGAGCTTCCTTACTTTCTTATTGCTTTCAACTAGCCACAAAATCACAGAGAGAACAGGACCATTACTGGAAGAGCAACACATCTGCTGCAACTCTCTTACAGTAACTGTACTTGTCCCTGTCCCTGTAGAAGTATCATAACAAGAAACAGTGCATCAAATTTTGCCTGTCCTTACTCAATTCAGGGACCTTGTGCAGTTTAAGTGGACTGAAAACCTAGTCATTTGGCATGCACAGCATGTACCAAAGTGTGCATCATAAACCACCACAAATAAGAAGAACTTCTTCACTGTGAGGGTGACAGAACCCTGGAACAGGCTGCCCAGGGAGGTTGTGGAGTCTCCTTCTCTGGAGGTCTTCAAAACCCACCTGGATGCCGCCCTGTGCCCCGTGCTCTGGGTGTGCCTGCTGGAGCAGGGAGGGGTTGGACTAGATGATCTCTAGAGGTTCCTTCCGACCTCAGCCATTCTGTGATTCTGTGACTACTTCTTGCATATTCATGCAGATCACCCTGATGGCTTTGGTGGAAGTGACATGGAACAGGAAGGTTTCCTACAGTTCAGTTTGGAAGGAGGGGATTTGGGGCTAGGCAGACGATGTGAGGGAAGGTATCGAGGCCCTGGCTAACGCAAGGGCACATCAGCTTTCCTGCAGGACTGTGCCCATGTGCCTGGGTGCTCTTTATGTGGAGAGGTTGGATCTCCCTGCCATAACCAACAGGTTTAACACCAGCATTTGTTTGGAGTCGAGGGACTGTCAGCTCTAATCTCTGCCTCAGCTCCTTTCCTGCCAGGCAGCTCTGCACATATGAGCGAGACTTAATACCATAGAAGAGCATGAGGGGAGCGTGCCATGCAGCAGCCTTCAAGTGAACGTTGGCTACCTGCCTGAGCAGCCGGCGCAGCTCCTGCCTGTGGCCCGCGCTCTGCGTGCATGAGAAATGCTCACACCTGGGCATAGTGAGGCAAAGGAGGTGGTGAGGGCAACCATGAAGATCAAGTCGGGCAAACAGGGCGAGCGCAAGAGGCAGATGGAGTTGGGAGCGTCAGGGATGAAGGCAATGGCTCCCAGAGGACGTGGGAGCGTTGCAAGGTGTGGGAGCAGACAGGGCGATCTCTCAGTCTGGAGGACTGCTTACACCGTCTGCGGCTGCTGCTCCAGCTGGACCAATGTGCACGGTGGCCAGAGAGGCAAAAGACCAGGGGAGGACAAGGCCAGAGTGCTCAGACATGACATCCCACCCTTGACCTGAAAGGGGACCACCAAGCCATGAGGGCTGTGCTTGGAGAAGACCTCCTAAAGAAAGAGATTACCCCACCTGGGGGAAGAAGCTGAGAAAAATGACAGAAGCACCTGCAGAACTAACTCCAGAGGAAGCCTCACCTGAGCACAGTGCCACAGCCAGCCTCCTGCCTTCATGCTCTATCTACCCTGCGGGCAGAGACCCTCCACGGCAGCCTTCAAATGCAGCACGTGGCCATCCACACATGCCTCCTCTCCATGCCCGGGAGCTGGGGCATACGCAGCTTACAGCTTTTCTTGGGCGCAGGTTTAGGGCTGAAGTCTGCAGAGCACAGGGCTGCCCCATGTGCCACAGCTCACAGTTTCCTGTCCTCCATCCCATTCTGGCTCCAGCGCCTTGCTGGAGACTCCCTCCCACCTGGCACGTGCCGTGCGAGGCCAATGAATAAGGCAAAGCAGCGTGTGCTCCTTGTGTCACACACGGCACCACTAGGCTTGCACCAACCAACACGTCAAAGTTAGGCACCCAGTTAGCAGTGATCACAGCCTCTAGGTTTGTGTGCGGTCCATTTCTGGTACATAATATTTGGATTTTTCAGTTCTTGGAAGTGTGATCATAAGCTCTTGTTATCTCTTTACTGAGAAAGCCATCATTTTGTTCAGGAGCAGGCGGTGGAGTAGCTGATCAAGTAGATGTCTCCGTTTCCAAGGAGCTAGTCCTTGAATCAGCGTCTAGAAGAGATAAGAGGTCCAGAAATTCTTCTCCAAAATTACATGTTTTGAGCAGCCCTGGTCAATTTTGCTTTATTGCAGTGTTCTGCAAAAGGGACATTAGCCTGCATACACATGGTGCAGCAGAGGCCTGGCTTATTACAGAGCTCCCCCACGCACCTCTTCCTGTAGGGCCTGAGAGGAAAGAAAAGGTGTTTAACGAAACGAGATGTGAATCTGACGCCATGCAGGCCCTGTTGCTCGCTCCCCTCCGCGGCGAGCAGCCTGCAGTTACCTAGCAACTGCCGAGAGCAGCTCGGCGCGTGGCCGGGCCCTGGGCGCGCGTGGAGTCCGGGCACGCGCCGCTGGAGCCTGGCTCTGCTCACCAGCAGCAGCTGGCGTCCAGCGCAGAAAGAAGAATGACGGATGCCCATTGAAGACCCCAAAGCCAACATCTTAGGGGCCCACACTGTACCAGTGAGGGTGCTACAGGGTGAATGACAGACGTTTTTTGCCAACAAAATCAGTTCTGGAAGACAAGCCGTGGTCAGCTGGTTGGGCAAGGAGGTAAGGGAGAGCAACACAAATAGTTCCTAAGAGTCTCACAGACCTTCAGGGGTTGCTTTAAAATTAGACTGGATGTTGCTATCCTTGAATCTCTCTTGGCTACCCTGTACTGATCCTCCTTGTTTGTGTTCAGGAAAGCACACAATTTGTGAAGGCAGTTAGTTTTAGTTAGGTTTTAGTCCCTGATATTTCAATGTCTTTTTCAATAAAAAAAAAAGAGTGACATGTTCTGCATCTACAGAGGTTATTTCTCTGGCTACTATTTTGGCAATAGTGCATCTAAAAAATGTTCGGTCTCAAGAAAATGTTACAGGTTTATCTGAGGCCACAACTGAGCTATTCCTGAACATATTGACTAACCTTTACTGATTTCTTCGAGTTACTAACTACATATATAAGAATGCAAGAACATTGTCATGAGCCATCTGAACAACGACCTTACCTATGACTGGTTGCATTCCCCAACACTGTAGAGAAAAGTGGTGAAAAACTCAATCGTTAATAAAATACAAGAATTGCCTGCTAACAGGGAAGGGAGATTTCTTCTTGCCCAGATGCTAGTAGCTTGCTTTCTCTAGAGACACAGAAGGTTATAAGCTTACATAAAGAAAATATTAAACACACGCTTTCATCATTTAGAAAAATGTCTAATCCTTTTTTAGAATCTTGCTAGGTTCTTGGTCTCTGTAATTATTGTAATAGGTTAATTGTACTCTTTGTAAAATTGATTGCCTTTTATCCAATTTCAATTTGTTGCCTTTCACTTAACAACTTGTTCTTGTGTTATATGAAAGACTAGAGGCAATTACTCATTTTGTCTTCTCCATGTTGTGCAATGGTGGGGGGAAGAATGGACAACTCTGTCCTGTCCTTCTTATTCATGCTCTCTTCAAATCAGTTTTGCTCAGTGTTCCAGCTTCTTTTTCCTTCTAGTGCCATTCCTGTCCACCCAGCCAATCTATCAAGACATAAGATTTCCTTTTATCTGCTATAGCTTTTTTTCAGCATGATGATCGAAGCTATTGGGCACCAAGGAGGACACGCTGAGACAGTCTGTGCATTGGAGCACTGCAGCTTCGTGCCAACAGGTTAGTTGCTTCTGCTCTGCTTTCACATTGCCTTCACCTGGCCGAGACAGAGCTTCATCAAAGAGCCCATGAGTGGGCTCCTCTACACAGAACGGAGTTGAGATGAGTGTCGGTGAGCCGTCCAAAACCTCTGGCAGTCCCGGTGCATGCAGGAAAGCACTGATTGTTCTTTAGCCCTCCCTTCCTCCTCAACAAACTGTTCAAAAAGAGTAGGAGCTGCGAGAGCGATAACAAGAATAACAAAAATCCCTGCAGCACAAGATGTGTGGAGGCTCGGCGAGTCGTGCTACCATCTGTGCTTGTCTATTTACAGCCAGAACAACTAACGCCCAACTAATGGTGAAGAGAAGCAAAGCGTCATGTCATGGAGACAGCTCTCTAATCTTACATAAAAGCAGCTTTCTGAAAAGCCTCAAGTGTTCATATGGAGAGTGGTGCGGTCACAATTTACACTTAGGAGAGCTTATTTATGGAATTGCATATACCTCTTTGTTACAGTGATATCCTTTGAACGATCTTCATCCGAGACTCGCAGGCAAGTTTGTTCAGAGAGTTTTCGTCAACAAAGCTTAATATGCACAACGCTCGGCATAGCAGATAGATCCATGGTTACAGAAAAAGATCAGTAATGAGAAGGAGAGTGAGTTATATGTAAAAAAAGTCTGCTTGTTTTGATTAAAAAATGTTTTTGCCTTTGGTACAGCTACTGTGTGAAATGAATAGGTATTAATCAAAGAGAATGAAAGAGCTCTTCTGGTCATATTTTCAATTAGAATATATTTGGAAAACACATATAATTTTTTTTAAGCTGAAATTGTAGGAAACTATTTCTAAAGTACAGGGAAAATGCAGAGTTAAATCCACTGCATTTACCTCTGTGGAGTTTTCCTCAGGGATAATTTCAGACTCTGTTGACTCAATTTAACTCCAGCAGGGATAAGAGACTGGCCTGAGAAGATGTATCATGCTCAGGTGAAATGGGACCAGGCAATTATCCATTTAAAGAAAGAGCCTAGGACACGGCCTGTGCTGAAGTAGGAAAAGCACCCAGGGGAGAGGAGAAACTAGGGACAAGGGGAAGTCCCAGGTGAAGAAAATAACAAAAATTTTTAAAAAATAGCAAAAGAGAAGGAAATAAAAATAATTCTTGTTGGAAAAATCCCTGAATAAGAGAAGAAATTTCTCTATCTTTGTTATAAAGAAAGTATAGAGAAAAACAAATTAAGTTTCACTGAAGGTTTTGTTTCAGCACTGATATGCATACAGAAGACCCTAAAAAACAAAGACTTTGGGGATTCATGAAACGTATGGATTCAAGCACTCAACCTTTTCCAAGGGAAATTTTAGATTATAATGATAAATAAAAATCCATCCAAATGTCATCTGAATAGATAAATGATACCAGAAAGTGCAAAATTTGTTCCTGTCTCCATTGTCTTCAGTGGAGCAGGATTTTTTTCTGTCCCTTTATGTATTTCTTTTATTTACTTCAAAACAGATATCTAGATATCTAAACAGTCACCAACCTGAAATAAAAAAACAACAGGAATAAAAACACAATACAAGAAAAGAACAAATAGCCACAGCTGAGACGAGGTACACTCACGTATAGCCTCACCCAGCAAAGGGAGGGAGTTTGCCATTACCATCACCTTATCAAAAGTTCTGGAAGAAAAGGGGAGCTTTTGAGTGTTGTGTTGATTTAGAGATACAGGCTCCTGCAAGATGCTGGTCTTTTTTATCTTTTGACTATCACATTTCAAGAGATGAAGGAAAAATAAATCGTTTTGCTGATAAATTGTGAGGATACAGATATGTTCTGTCGCCATCCAAATTGCTGCCTAGAAATGTCTCTGGAGGCTTCCACCAGTCTCATTACCCTGGTACGTACAGACCAAACCTGCTAATTAACAAAGTGCCTCTAAGGATTATAATACCAAATAGATGCAAATTACTCTTCTAATTTCTTTCTCCATTATGTTCCTTGCTTCCTTTGATGCTCTAACGCCTTTTTCTTCCCGTGACAACACACCAGTGATGGCTGAAAGCATCCTGAAAATACCTGCTAACACCTGACACTTTGTTATATATCAGCTTAGGTCTTGCAGGACATTTTCATCTTAGACCACATCCTTGGGTTGCTTTCCTTGGGTTCTTGAGTTTTTTCCAGTTGTCTAAGATTTTTTCCTCTCTTCTCTGTATTCCCAGACTAGGCTCTCTCAGTCTGCTCCCCTCTTTTTTTCTTTCTTTTCTTTTTTTTTGCCAGCCGTGAAAAACAGTTGGCAGGCCAAACTACACTCTCTCTAAATGGTGGAATTCCACCAGATTTAGTGGAGTTCAGGCACGGCTTATGGTCTCATTCCATATGTTCTGTGAGGAGTTTATGCCCAGCTCCTCTGTGATATTTTCAGCACCAAATTCCCATTGATCTCAAAGTTGCCCAAATGCTTTTGAAGAACTGGACCTCTGACAAAGATGTCAGGGAGGCTGGTCTGGTCTGAATTTTAAGATATATATCTAGGATATAGATGTGGTATTACATGTTGATATTACAATATCTTTTTTTATCTTAACATGTGTCCTGGAATAATTTGTCTATTACATAAGCCATGAGAAGTTCTAATGTCCTTGACTATTCAATTGTCTGTGTTTTACATACCTGCGTTCTTGGCAGTAATACATTTGGCATCCAACAAATTTTCCATGCTTTTGGCATTTCTTGGTTGTTTCTCCTACTGCAAGCCACAGATAATCATAGTAAGCACAGGAAAAGATTTGTACTTGTCACTTGTTAAGGTTTAAAATTAAGCTTTTTCCATAAAAACAAGCACCACATGAACTGTTGTAGCATAGTTACTCAAATCCTACATGGGAGTTTGGTTAGTGGAACCGAGCATCCTATGTGAGTGGGTTACGTGGGCTGGAGCTAAGGAACATATCTCAAATACAGACAATCAGAAAGTGCTATAATCTGCCTGCGGAAGAGGATGCAAAGGCATTCCTTTCTTTACGGACCAGAACATATCAAGGATATGTTCTAAATCAGCTAACACTGACTTTTCTTCCAATGTACTTCTAAAAATATATATTCCAGGTACTCGTGCAACTGAGAACTAAAATAAAAGCAAAACTTAATCTCATGGTAAAATTAGATCCTACTCATTCCATCCATCTTAACTATTTAATGACTAAGTGAAAACAAAGTAACTAATAGCATGTACATTAAATAAATGTTTATGCACATAGAGAAAAGTCTTACTAAAGGAATGCTCATGAAAAGCAAGATTTGGACTGCAGAAAATCATCGTGAGTTGTATGAAATACATGAATATGTAAGGAATTGTAAAAAGGATCCGCTTAATGTTCAGCAAATCCCTTTATATATTGGCAGACAATTCTGGATCATGCAATTTTCCTGAGTAGAGTCATAGACATGTAATATACCAATAAATCTCTCTATTCTGGAGAACTACAGAAATCTGCTACCCTACAGCACTGAAATCACAAAAGAAGGTTTTCAACTCATAGCCCAGCCAGAGGAAATGGGTAGTCTAAAAATAATAACTCAATCCTCCTTTTATTCCTCACACATCCTGTAAGAAAGACATTGTGGAGGAATATTTTTGTCTTTGGTTAAGAAAAAAAAATAGGATCCATAACTTTTCTACATAATCATAGTGGACATCCTTCTTTAGAAAAAGGATCATTGTTTCCTCTGACTGTGGCACAAACCAGCAGTTTATTAGGAAACTGAGGTGAACCTGCTCACTGTGGACTGCAGGTCATTTATATTCTAGAGGAGAAATACGCAGGCTGTAAATATATATATATATATATATTTATAAGTACAGTAGCATTCACTTTGCAAACAGCTATGTCATCTGGAGATGGTGCCATTCCCAGCTGCTATCAGCACGTCTGTGCTAGAAGTTGCTGCTGCCACAGCTTTGTCAGCGGAAGGGGCCTTGTGCCAGCTCCCTCATCTGCTTCAGGAAACAATAAATAAAATAAAATAAAATAAAATAAAATAAAATAAAATAAAATAAAATAAAATAAAATAAAATAAAATGACTTGGTCATCCTTTTAAAGCTGAGTATGAGCCAGGGACTCATTGCAGCACAGATCAGGGAGTGCTGTGAGCAGATGAACAGATACCTCCGGTCAGTCGAGAGCCCCGAGCAAGCCCTGAGCAAAACCAGTACAGTTGTGGGGTGCAAAAAAAATGATGTTACATAATTACTGACTTTTTTTTTTTTTCCAAAAACAAGGCCTATACAGCCTCTCACAGTGACCTGCTGTTCTTTCATATTTTCCTTTCAAGCAAAATCAATGTAACTTTGGATTGGATTCCTCTGTTTCCTCTGCTTGCTTTTTTTCTTCTTCTTTTTAATCTGCTGTTGAATTACGACATGTGTTACCACTATAAACAGAGAGATTTCCTTGCTGTGTCCTGTGCAGTTACTAAGAGCTCCAGGTCTAATGCTTGTTGTGGTTACTTGTCTAATAGTGTTACTGTGAACTCCATGGCTCAATGTAGGTACACAACAGGGAGACTGCAGTGTAGGAAAAATCTAGTTATGCCCACAAATAAATGCACAAATATAGGCAAAATGTTCAGAATTAGATTATTTCATCACTTCTGGTTCAGCCGGGGTACAAGCAGTGTGCACAAGGCCACATCAGACTCTGTGTGTGCTATGCATATGGTTTTTCTGCTGAACAGGTAGAGGAAGGTTTAGGAATGGTTAGGAGGGGAAAAAATGATCAAATGGGAATGACAGCCTGAACTGCATGGAAGGTTTGACACTAGATTTTGTAAAGTGACAATTTTCTTATGTTTTCCATATTTCAAGACCAAAAGTAGACACTTCATAAAGGCAGATGTTCATGACAATCCTAGAAACATCTTTATGTCTTTGATCATCTCCCTTTATGAGCTTTACAAGAAGTTTCAGTTTCACAAGTGTCCCATGTCTAAAAAGTGGATCTAAATTGATCACAAACCTGCTGTTTGCCCTGACCCCATCAGTTTCACATGATTTCAGATAGCACCAAGAATTTTTTTGTCCAGTATAAACAACACACTCATAGTACGGTTCTTCCTTAAAAGATCTGCCCGAATATGAATTCAGCCGGTCCCCCCGATACGAGACGCAGACCAGCACAAACGCTGCCTGCTCTCAGGAAGCCTGCAGCGTGAACACATCCTAAGCTTGAAACAAGTTTGGGAGGAAACACATTTTAAACTAGCTCAGCGGTGAGGATACTTCCAAGCAGAGCAGAGCTGGGATGAGGTTGCAGCCTCCACCCTGTGAGCAGTTACTCCGTCCCCTTCCCTTCCCGTGTGGAGCTGCCAAGCCCCATGCAACCCCTGAGCGAGGCTGCCTCGCGCTCCCCCTTCTCTGCTGAGGGCTCGGGCCTCAGCTGCTGCTCTGCAGCCTCTGCACAACCCACAGCACAACCACGTTGGCTCTGCGCAACCCACAGCACAACCACGTTGGCTCTGCGCAGCTCTTGTCTGTGGATACCCCACACTGGGGTGGCTGTTCATCCTCTCAGCCCCTTCCCTCTCCCTGCTCCTTTTCCACCTTCCTCAAAGAGGGAAGCAGCTACAGCCCAAAGCCTGTGAGTGTCGGGCCTCCGAGAGCTCCCTCTTGACAAGACAGAGATGTAGGAGGCTCTTGAGCTCCCTGCCCTCTCCCCAGCCTTCTCCATCTGACCCCTCTGCTGCAGCAAAGCAATCAAAGAAAATGAGGCAACAGGAACTCATTTAGCTTGTGAGAGCTGGTTAGGAAGTTTAGGAGGGAGGAATAATTTGACAAGAGGAACAATTTGATTGGATTTAAAGCTGTGCCATAACAGGCTGGGTATGGAGGTGATAATTACTGCTGAACAGCAGGGAAGCAGCTGAGCTTGGAGGGAGAGTCCAGCACAGACACAGGTACTTCTGCTTCCTGTGTCCCCTGGGAGGTGCTCGAGAAGGAAACCTGTTGGGCAGAGCACACAGAGCACCCCCATGGCACCTGGCGTTGCTGCTTTGACAGGAGCCCTCGCTGCAGCAAGGAGGGAGCAGACACAACGCCAACCACGCGCGCCGCAGCTCCACCTTCCTGTAGTGACTAAATGCTCCCGACGTCTTTCCTTCTGCCTACGAACTAAGGAGCCAAGGAAAAATAAGCTTGCCAGGCCACACAGCTCCAACTATTCTGTCATGACAAGGAGATCCCACCACCCATCTCAACTAACGCCAAGATAAAACAAATAAAATAGCTCATAGCGAGCACTGTTTTTACACGACCAGTTCATTATCCACTTACCTAAGACAGAGGAATAACGAAAGAAAGAAGAGACCAGATATTTTCTGCACCTTTCCTTGAGATAAATTACAGCTTTAATTAAAAAAAGCTTCCTGAGAAGAGGGTTGAAGTGCAAAGCTGTAGCTAAATTGGTGCCCAGAACTAAGAAGTCTTTCCCCTCATAGAAAAGCCGTGTGCTCCTAATCTACAGTTCTTTTCTATGTCTTTACTGGGAACAGTAAACTGATTTTTTATTTATGTATATATTTATATGTATGAATTTGAGGAGAATATATATGCATTTGAGGAGAAATCGAGGATTGTGCCTCCCATTCACAAGAAATGCTGCTTCAGTTTGCTATTTGTCAACCAGCAACAGGGGACGTTCCAGGTGCTGGGAAGAAGGAGCCCTGGCCCTCTCCCTTTTAGGGAGCTCGGTTTGTGCAGAGAAAGCACCACCCGGCTTGGGGATAAAAAAAGCCACTTTGGGAGATTGTACCTGTGCTCCACGGAGCACCTAGTGATTTCATTTCAGTGCAGCTCCTCATTCAAGCACTGTGAGATGTATGTATTTTGTTAGGTTCTTTTTTTTAATATTTGGGGAGATCATTTTCTTTGCTTATACATGATATTTCTGCATAAGCAGAAAATGATGGTAACCTGGCTGGGACCAAGGGGGAGCACATTCCTGCTCACTTTGAGTGCTTATTCCATAGGCTCAAACAGTGTTGTCATCCCAAAGACACTTGAACCAATTAAGTAACATATGAGGCAACAACTGCTATTTTTTTTTCTTTCAAGAATGTGTGCATTTATGTATTTAAGCTTTTTTCAGCCCTTAGACAGTTGTCAGTGATTTTTATTTTAAATCTGCTTTGCTGCCATCATCTGTTTCTTTGCAGATAATTCAAACAGCCACAACTCCTTCTCTGAGTGGGGCCGAATTGCTGGGATCTTTGCAGGATATTGAAGCTGTGGCACTTATTCCTAGATTGATTCCCTCTGCCTATGACAAAGTTTGCTCATCCTAGGCAGTAGTGGTAATGTTTGCAATGAGAATGCTTTTTGCATTTGTTCTTCTTTTGTTCGGAAATCTGTGTACTCAGTCACTCAGGCAACACCTGCCTGCGAAGCCCCTCACTTGGAGAGGAGCCCCTCACTTCCACAAGTCTTCCCATCCCCTGAGGCTGTCAGGATCCTCATCCAGCAGAACACTGCTACCCTAGAGAGTCACAGCTATGAAGAGTAAGATTGTTTCTCAGGCAACTTTGTCAGGCCGGTGCAATGGAGGTTTAAAAAATAGGAATTCAAATGCTGAGCTCACCTCTAATCTCCTGAGGTACCATGATCGAGTGCAGCATTTGACTGTATTCAATACTTGCTCTGATAATTAAACACTATTTAACCTGATGGATCTTCAAAAAGCTCAGCAGTTTCACTCCCATTTTGTGATACCAAACATGCCAGGAGTTTGGCACAAATATGTGACTTACGGTCCAAGGCAGGAGGCGCCAGTGTGGGAGACCGTTCCCCACCTTTGCAGATGCTTGTGCATCAGCACCGAGGAAGCTCCAACAAGGAATCTCTTCTGAAAGGCCATTCCAGCAAGTGGAGGACAGATGTCTATGGAGAAGCAATAGTAACATTAGCATTCATAAGTTTCTGACACTTATGAATGAAGATCTGCAATACTGGAATATTTTACAGAAAACTGACCCAGCCTTCTTACACTTAGGTACAGACAGCAATGTAAGGGGGTTAGCAGCTTAATGAGAATGCATTCAGTCACTCAGGAGGCATTTGATTTTCTAGCCTTTAGTGTTTGATAACTACAAAATCCCCTGGTTTGGATTTTTAAAACAGAAGACGCCACAGATTAAAAAGGGCAGAGAAGGAGAGATCTCAGTTCAGCAAAATGTGAACTTCCAGGAACAGAGTTTTGTCTTAATCAGCACAGTATTTCCACTTCATTTTTTCAGCTTTTTACACTACTTAAGACAAATAAATGGCATTTACTCATCTTTGAGGTACTGGGCTATCTACGAGGTGATTTGAGCTAACAGAATCTTTTATACTCCAGGCACAGCTATTCCAGTAAAATATTGCTCTTCCTGGTTCTGTAAATCAATAGCTCTCTGAAAGTCCACCAGCCAGATACTCCATATTCTCTGCCCTCTTCTCTAAACACTGACATAGTTCATATTACTTCCTTGACACAACAAAGAGTGAACATAAGAAGAGGCCATAGTCCTTGAATTGGGTAAATGGACTCTGACTGCAAAAGTTTTAAGGTCTTTCAGTGCCTTAGGTCACTAGCTAGTAAGTAATGCACAAGACAAAAATAGAGATAGGAAATAAATAAAAAACTCACAGCCGAGTTTGGGTTGAGTCTCAAAAGCATCTCGTTGAGCCTCCACAGTGCCACTCTGACAAGCTCAGCCAGGAAAGGGGCTCTATTAAAGAACTCTATTCCTAACCATCACTTTGTATTTTACTGACAGTTTTAATCTGGCATAGGGTATGGATGACCCTGCAGAGTGGTGGGGGGAAAAAAACCTCAAATCTGAAGGTCCAAAAGCTTTTCTTGGGATACAACTTCAAGCATGTCAAAATCCTTTAAAATGGTAGAGCTATAAGGCATAAATAATAGAGCACATGCCTTGAGTTGTAGTTTGGGTGGAATTTTAGGAACGCAAAGGCAAAGAGCAGTGAAAAGAGAGCTCTTATTTCATAGGAACAGTCTTCCCTTCCTAATTGCTGCCTGCGAAGAGGCTCTTCCGCTTTTCAGTCAGATACCTGCCGCCTCACTAGGGGATACAGGTCTCAAAGGCCCCTCTCTTCCTTCCTGTCAGACTCGGCCCTTTGAACAAAGCATTTTGTCTCCACACACACTGGAAGTGCAATAAATGCCACTTGATAAAGTGCTCAAATGCCACATCTGAGTGACTGTAAAAACACCATCTTCCTTAGCTGATCAAACACAGTTTTCTGTGTGTGAAAAATGCTGCTCCAGCTCTGCCGTTCCTCTTCAGTGCTTGCCTTCCACATTCTACATTGCTGCGGTAAGAGTAAGAAAGAATAAGTCTGTTTTGGCTTGTCCATGGGATAATTACATGAGCCATACGTGAAGGGTGCAGAAAATACACATTTTCTGTAATGATCTGGAAAGCATTTAGATCCAGAAACTTCCAGGGACATCTTAGATGATGTTTCTGGAAGACCTGGGAACCATTTAGCTTCCTCCACTGGGATAACAGCTCAGTTGCCAGATGCATAATTCATTTTTATTCTGCCCAGATATATGCAAAGGTTAAAAATGATATAATTAGTCTCCTTCTGTGTTCCCACCTCTGTCCCACACAAACCCTGTCTCTTATTCAACCTGTCATTGTCAGCAGCATAATCCAGGTCTCCTGAAAAGAGACAGCAATGAAAAAAAAATATGGTAATTTAATTCAGAATGATCTTTCTTTTGTAATTTGCACATTACTTTTGCAGATATGTCTATTAATAACCTGTAGGAATTAGCTTCTATTTACGTAGCACTTTTCTTCCCGAAGGGCCTCTGAGCACTTTGCTAACCCCCGGGATCATTTTGTGCATTCCTGACAAGGCTCGAATCCACCCATATGGCAAACTTGAGGCAAAGGACAGGGAGCAAGGACTGCTGCAGCAACGCACTGCTGTGGGGCTGTGGGTCCCTACGCCCAGCTGCCAGGTTCCAGGGAATGGTGTCCGATCCCATAGGGATGCCTTTGCTCCAGCGCCGAGGCAAGCTCGCCCATCTCCCTGCCTCACATGCTCCGAGGGAACACGCGGAGTGCAGGGACCAAGGGGCTCCCACTGTGCCTGCTCCTGTGCAGGGATATTCCCAATTCCCCCTCTGTCAATCCCTTGAGCATCCTTTTGACCAGAGTCAAATGAATCATTTCTTCCATTTAACAAAGAGGCCCTCAAGCCTCTGGGAATGCTCGGACAGAGTTCCTGCATGAATCCTGTTATCCTTCCATAGATTTTAGACAATAGGGGTGCCTACAGGCACAACCAAGACCAGTCCCTAAAGTGCCAGGTTCTGCAGTGGTATCTGCTGAGTTGTATCTCAGTCATGTCCACTGAAAAGACTACAGTCAATAGGCACAAGTTGCTATTCAGAAAATTCCATTTAAAATAGGAGGAAAAATGTTTTAATAGAAGAGTGGTCAAACACTGGTTGTCGAGAGATGTTATGAGTCTTCATCCTTGGAGTTTTTGCAAATCCAGTGGGATGAGTCCCTGAACAACCTGTCGCCCAGCTCTCAGCAGGATTTGGACTAGACAATCTCCTCACTCTTCAGAGCTCACGATAGGCTTGATCATAGCTTGGAGCACGTCTGAGTCTGGTTTTTGTAGAAAACTCCATGGGACTCCATGGGAAAACAGAAGAGGTTCCTCATGTGCATAAGAACATACGTGGATGCACTGATCCACCTTGCATAATTGCCTGACAGTGCTCCCTAGCCAGTATTGACCATTAACAGGACATGTATAGCATATACAGTGCACATGTAGCAATGCATAGCATCTATCATGCAAGGGTGTTTGGATCCCATGGGCAGTGAGTTGTGTAGATCCCAAAGCAGCAGCTCTGGAGACCTATCCCAATGGCACCAGCAGCGACCTGCAGCTCTGAGCTCCCGCAGCAGTTCCTTCAGCACTCACAAGCCCCGTAGGATTTGACAGCGAATATGGCCTGTGATTCCATGGATTTGACTTCAAAAGCAATTTATAGTAGCTGAAAAACCTGGCCCAGTAAATTCCTAGAACACCTTTATTTCTGCAGGTCCCTGGCCATACTGCAATCAAAGCTACAGTCTCAAGATTCTCCACTCACATCAGAAGCAACGCTGTCAAAATCACCAAGGTGATGATGGTGTAAATCCAGGATTAAGAGCAAAATCTGGCCTTCTGAGTCAGTTCTTTAGCTTTCAGATCCATTATCCTTTTGTAGCCCTGGCATTCTGTAAACAGCGTATTAGGAGAGCTGGAAGAATACGAGCATCTGTGAGTGACTGAGAGTAAAACCTCTACAAAGGAATTTTCTATCAATGCCAGTAATAAGGGCAGCAAGAGGCGTGTAAATGAGCCAAAAACATAGTCTGTGAAGTCAACACAAATGTGGCATTTTGTTGAGACCAAACCATTCTGTAAGAAACAGTCACTTTCCAATTCAGTTTTCCATGACATAATCCTCTCACCCTTTTAGTTTTGTTGTGATCTTGTAGAAATGCGTATTTTAATAAAATGCAACCACTTTTGATGCTGTTGATTGCTGTTGGCTTTCATATACATTATTTCATGTTAAAATAATATCAGATAAGGTACAAAACAATTTTGCAGACGTGAAATTTGTGATACTAATTTGAAAAAAAACCTAAACCAAACTGATCAAATAATACAGTGGCACAAAGCAGCTTTTGTTACGGACATGATAGTATTAAGCCAGCTCTTTGAATTCTAACAATAATAGCTTCGAAACAAATTTCTTTAGAATTCTAATTTCCTGAGGAATTTTACTTTTCAGTTCTACTTCCATGTGATTTTATATTCCTTTATTTAATGTCAAAATTGCCTGTGGAAGAGGCCAGATCCAGGCCAGCTCTGACTGAAGTAAATAAGATCTTTCATTAAAGAAGCTCCACTACATGGAGCACAGTTCTGGAGACTCTCTTTGAAGATGCCATTTTCAAGCCTGCTGAAGGGTGCCTCAAACTCCTCTTTGCTGTCAGTAGTGACAGAAGAAATCCCAGTTTAGCTCTCATGTCAAGTTTCCTTCCAGTATAAAGGACTGTCACAAGATCTTCTGTGTGAGTTAAGCCTCAGATTTGAGTTAGATGGGGAATTCTGTTTAAGCTGAATCAATAGCTCTTTTCACTGGAGAAATCTTTGGGAAATGTGTTGTAAATGTTTGATGCTAAAGACAGTACTTTGAATAATAAAATAATGCTAAATAATTAACCATATGCATCTTCACTGATCAGCAGAGCTTCAATGAGTCCTGTTTATTAAAGTCATTTTTGTTCCTTCATGCGCTCAAGGATATAACACTATGAAACGAAAATAGCACTACCGTCTACAAAATCTCCTGAGAAAACCAGCTCCTGGGGTGCTTGAGAACAGGGAGAACAGCTGGGGAGTCTGCTGCCCACCTCCTCTAACACACAAAACCCTGAATTTTGGCACACTGAGTTAGACTCATGTCCCTTCCTTCTTCCTAATTGTGTCCTAATGGCGTGACTTTTCACACAACCACAGAAGGGTTGAGGTTGGAAGGGACCTCTAGAGATCATCTAGTCCAATCTCGCTGCTCAAGAAGGGACACCTAGAACACGTGGTACAGGGCACATGTTTCCTGTATGATACAAATATCTTGATTTTTTTATTTCTTTGGTTAACATGTGGCAGCAAACGCTGTATTTCTCTTTAATGCAGTTACCAGTATAACAATCAACTACCTTCACTCAACATTTCTCAAGCTTCCTTCTTAACCCACATCAACATATAAAAGCTCTCCTCTATCTGTGGGCTAGAAGCAGGGAAAATAGAAGGGAGATAAAAATGGTCCTAAGCTGACTTGTCTCCTGGGACCAGCCACCCCGCATTTCTAGCTAAGTGGAGCTGCTGGCAGTAAATGAAATTAAACTAAACTGGTCATTTTACGGACCGAGAGACATGTAACTTAGAATCCCAGTTACATTACTTGGAACAGGCAGGTGAACACTGGAGAGGAGGAGCAAGGTAATGCTGGGTCAGATACTGCAAGCAGAAAATTCATGCAACCCAAAGAAAGTTTTGTAACCTCTAAGCCTGTGAGTCAATGTCTTGCCCTCCAAGCAAGGATTTTACATCAGGGTAGTAGAACACAAAAGGTGTATTGAGATAATAACTAATAGAAGCAGAAAACAGACATGGAAATCCAGTTTAATTATATTTATTTGAAAAGTTTTATTAATGTATTATTAATATATTATTATATTTTATATATTATATGGTGCTGTACATAAAACACAAGGCTCTGACAACCACTCTCAAAGAAACTCCACAACAAGCCATGCTCAACGGATTAGCATCACTCTGAAACACACAGAAGCCAGTTGGATTAACTGTAGGCAGGAATGTGTGTATTAGAGATCATTGCCACAAGATATAAAGCCAAATAAAACAGCAAAAGCATGAAGTAAAGAAGAAAAAGAAAATGAAGACCTAAAATGGGAGATGCATGTAATCCTGCAGACTTCTGAGCAAGCTGTTTCCCTGTATTGAGAGAGGACAATGCTCCTCTCTCCTCTCGCGTTGCACTTAAGTATGTTTAGTAAAGCTGGAAAAACAGATTCTGATCTAACCTTCCTGCAGTCACTATTGATCTGGCATGAGAAAGAAAATGTAGCTAGTGAATGTTTTATAGCAAGCCTAAAAGCTAATTCAGCATTCAGACAGGCAGACAATATGATAGCAATAATATTCTTGTAAGACATGAAGCTAATTAAAATACTATAATCTCTCCATCAGATTATCCTCTTTATTCTAGTGGTCCACTGGTGTCAGCATCCCTGACTGCCATTGTGCATGGAAATCCCACAGAGACTAATTAAATTTTACCAACTTGCAGTAAGAATACGGGGGATTATTTTTAAATCCCGTTTTTACCTCTGTGATGATCTGGTGACAACAGATGTGACCAAAAGCACAGACATGCCTGTTGTCACCTTCTCATAACTGAGTCTCCCTGCGGGGCTTGGGAAGTGCACGCCAGGTTCTGGAAAGCCGGCTCTCACGGCACTGCTACCCGTGCACTTTGCAGACTGCTGCAAAGTTGGTCAGGATATACCATAACATATGGAAAGAAGAGGAACAAAAGCTTCGCTCACAGCTAGGACCCAGAGATTATGTGAGTATGAACACAGTCAGGACAGACGACTGTCTACCTGTCTTTCCCAGAAGGTGGAAAGGCAGTTGGCAGCTCCACGTGCCCCACGGTGCCAAAGTAGAAAGGGCCAGGAGCAAATGATACGGGTGATGGTTTCACGTGTAATATTAGCAACAGTAACATTTGACACAATACCTTGTGCAAGAGATCCCACAGACTAATTTAAGATACTTAGGACTGATATGTAGCCCTCTTTAGTCTACAGAATCAAGCTAAGCTTTCCTTTTAAACCAGGGAAGAACAAGGCACCTAACATCAGAAGTTATGCTCTTACTTGCTTTGTGGTTATTAACTTATGGAAAGAGCGAGGAGATAAAGCTGACTGGAAATCAATCTGTCTGAGAGCAAGCTGTTCCTACAGCCTGTATTTTCTAAGCATCTCCTTCTGCTTTAGAACACTGGGGACATTTGCATGAAAGTAGAAAATCTTTGCTGCTGAAGAGTCTGTGTGCTCTGCTGCTTGTTCTGTGAATCAAGTTTAAGGGCTGAGATCTGCATTCATGTATGTTTCTGTAATCCCACATCAGTCCTTGGCGTCACAGAGGAAAGCAGCGATGGGTGCACTGCTCCTGCTGCAAGCAATCACTGGTCTTGTTCGTACACTGACTTTGCTCGAGTAGGACAAGGGTGCATGGCAGCTTGGAAACTGAAGCCCTGATTCCCGTGGCTTCCAGGACTTGACCCCAAGTTAGCAAAGGGGTAGCACAGAGTAAAACCTGGCCCTGGTGGTGCACACAAGAGCTCCTCATTATTGGGCACACAATTCATGCAAGGTGCTATTGACTGTGGCCTGCCAGTTCGAATTCAAACTGTTGTTTTGCAAATTGTGATGCTGGCCTGATCAGACGAAGGAGAAACGTCACTACCTTCTCCTTGGCGTGTTAGGACTGCTTCCCAGTTCAAGGAGTGCATGGGCATCAGGCTGTTTGTGTCACCTTGGCATGACCAGAGAGTTACCGCAGTTGAGGCGACTCACTGAGGCACATGCAGGGGCTGTCCCTCTGGGATTTGCAGCAGGAGCCTCAGAGGAGGACAGGGGCAAGGGTCCCCAGGAGGGACATGACTGACTGCGAGCATGCAGACTGATCCGCTGGCTACCCGAGCACTGCCAGGGGACACAACGGCCTCTCCTTGTACACACCAGCAGGCAGAAACAAGCCCCATGCAGCATCAGTCTAAGGTAAGGGGGGTAGCTTGTATTGCTAATTTTCAGCAGTGATATGGATATGGCTGCGCCTTAAATTTCACTGATTTGCCCCATGCAGCATCTCTAATATATGACAATTCCTCTCAGATGGCTCTGCCAAAACTCTCTGTGAGGCCTGTGCAGCTTCTCTACTGTACTGTCCATAGTCTCTGACCAGAGCACCTTGGAAGTGTCTCAAGTTCATTTGTTCGGCCATATCATCCTGAGTTTTACACAGCCCTCTGTCATTTTTCCTCTTCCGCTGCTCCAAATGCCGGTTCCTTGTTTTCACCTTGAAAGCCCTTCGCAGTTCAGTCCTGCCTCACCTGAGGTAGCACCACACTGCTCCTTGGGGCTCCGTTTCTCATCCTGTCCCCTTGTGTCCTGCAAAAGTTCCCTGGGACGCAGATGGTTGCCCACACTGTTCTGCATTTGTGTTTTCTGTGCCAGGGCAGTACAACTCTCTACTGACCTGTGACTTAGCCTTCCTCTCCTGCGGAAAAGGAGGAGTGCACCACAGTTCAAACAATTTCTTAGGGAAAGAATGTTGTATTTTATAGCTGGGTATTGAGGCCACAGAAAGACTTAGGCCATTTTATAAGCTCCTAATAGTGCCAAACTCACGTCTCCTCAGTGCAGACTAATAGCAGTTTTCTGCACCTGCCTCTCTTTCCTGTCAGGTGATAAATAATAATATGGGCAAGCCCTGGGGCCGTGTTCAGCCAAAGCTGGGAAACACTCCACGTATTTGCAAAACTAAATGCTTTCTAGGGAGGTATTTTTCAGTGTATTGTTACAATAGATGTTTAGATTTTCTGGAGACAAACTCATAAAAAGTCATTAAGAAATGCAGTTTTATGTATAAACATTTTGCAGAACTTTATGTATAACCACACTAAATGTTCTTGCATGCCTAAATGCCCTCACAGCATCAACACTGAACAACTACTGCTTTAGTTAACATCTCTTTGGGAAAGACCATGACACGCCAGTGCTTGCCTGGAATTGAAGGGGTCATTCAGGTGTTTGGATGTAGTGGGGAGGTGCAGGTTCGTGCCTCACGAATATACAAAACTTGACCCTCAGTGAAAATCACCTCCCAACTGGCTTCAGCAGATGGAAAGCCCTCCCAGGTCCTGCAAGGTGGGCATCTGGTGGCAACAAAGCTGCCATCAATACCCCGAGACCCTGTGTGAGGTGTTTTAGAGATGACTGAGGTTGTGGGTCTCTCAGGTCAGCCTGCACAGATTGTTTTATTAGGATTCATTATTTTTACAGACACAGACTAAATCTGCTGGTTTCACCCCAAGCTCCAACACCAGGTACCAGATTACTGGTGAAATAAGGAAGAGATGTAATATGCTGGATGTATATGCAGGCTCCTAGTAATGAAATTTAAAAATGAACAAGAGCTGATAGTTACAAGCAAAAATACACTCACAACTGCAGCCTAAGGTTAAATCTTGCCTAAACTTCGGGAGTTCAGGCATGAGGAAGAGGAGGTCTCCTTCAGCCTCTAAGTGGGAATCCAGGCAAGAATATGAGTCCAGTCCTGGTGGAACACTAATTCAGGGAAAAATTCAACTTAAAAACCTGCATCACTATAAACCTCCTAAAAAAATATTGCACTGCCACTCCTTGTGGGCAGAACAAACTGTAACCCATTTTTTTTCCTATTCTGTAATTACCCCAAGTCAGCCTGTTCTTGTCCTGAGGTGACCTTCAGCTGTGGAGGTGAAAAGTCTGTTCTTGGGACCATTTCTCTCCTATACCCATTTCCACCGATTGTTCTTCCCTTCTCATTTCTTTTCAACCTAACTTAGGCTAAAAGTCTTTGCTTATAAAACATGCTTAAAAAAAAATGTGGAAGTTTAGTACTATTAATATACTCCTCCTAGCACTCTCTGCATGTATTCCACACTTACCTTTAGATTTTAAGCAGTGTTTCTAGTTTGTGCCAGTATAACACAGATTCTGGAGTGGAGCTCCTAGTGCTGAGCGCTTGCAAAAGGCTGCACCCTGCAAATCTCCATTTTCCTGGTGCACCCCAGGTCCCCAACGATGCTCTCCTGATCCCTAGGAAATGCATTTTCAGCTGAATTAGACCATAAGGGCACTCAGCCCTGATGACCTTTTTTCACCGCTCTCATTTTGGGTTCCTGATGGCCGATGTCTCGTCTTGCTCCACAACTACCACGCAGCCTGCCATCAGTGAGAGCCCTGCAGAGCATGCTTTGACATGTGCTGGCTAAAATAGCACCGCTCAAACCCTCACCGCTCAAACCTTCTCGCCCTCCCTGCCATGTAGCCTCTCTCCTTCAGTTATGCAGGCACAGCTTGCCGCGGGGGTGCGTGGTGATCTCAGTAAGGGAACTGAGTGGGGTTAAAATAGTTTATGGCACTTTCATGACAAGCAGAGTGTGTACCAGATACACTTTAGAACAGCACTGCTATCCACCCCAGCTCTCTGACACGGCTCATTTTATGACTTAGGGGACATCTGTGGACATCTGTGTTTGCACAACTGAGAGGGCAGAGTGGTGGCAAATGAGGAAAACTGCCGCCGACAGACACGTCAAACAAGGAGCTTAGTGACTTTGCTAGGATTGGATGTGTTGGCTTTTGCAGAGATTATACTCTTGTTCTCAGCCTGTTTGCCAACTGGCTGTTCCCTTTGCCTGGCCCAGTGATACTTGTAGAAAGCGTGGTACAAACCCTGGCATGCTCTGTGCAGCGCATGATCTGTTCTCTGCAGATAAACCTGTCTGACAAACACAGTAACAAGGCGCTTTCTCCGACCATCTTCCCTGGTACCTATCATCTGTTTCAAAGGCCTCAGTGGACTTTAACTGCTCTACTGCAAATAATTTCTGACACATCCACAAAAATACCATGTGAGAAGGAAGTAAGTGAGGCTTCTGATACACTGTTCTCCCAATCAAATTAGCACCTCAATGGGCAATAAGAAAATCTCAGCCCTCCGGTCAACCAGCAAACTACTGATTATCAACTAGTGTTAAAGGAGAAGCCACAGCCATTAGAAGATGAGCTCACTTAATTTGTCCCTGAGATTCCCCTCATCTGATGTGAAACTATTAGCAAGTTCTTCTCATATAATCACTGCACAGACACTTTTTTTCTCAGCTGGGAAGAAGCAGCTCTCAGAACACCAGCGTGACTGGAACCGGCTCCTGCTGCAGGAGCTGAAGTTGCTCTTTTTTGACCTGAGTCAAGTACCAACTTCCTCCTCCTGACCTTGTCTCCCTCTTCAGCTGTTGACTGCAATGTTCTCCTTATTTACCTGGCACTCTCACAGAGATTGGTAACGCGCTGCTGTACTTACTTGCCACTAAAATCTTATCTTTGGTAATCAAAAGTAGGTGTTTTTCCATATTAAAGTATCTCTGTAATGTTACAGATGGGTATCCAACCTTTTGCTCTGCTACTTTCCCATTTTCTCTCGCACACCCAATTCCTTTCAGAGATAACAACCTCCACAGGGCATTCTTTATGAAGAAAAGCTCCATGCTGTTATTCCCTTTCCCCAGTAAAATCAGCATAGGGTTGGTTGAGGATCATAAGCTTTTGACTTGAAAGCAATTACTGATTCGCTTCTGGAATCTATACCTACTTTAGGTCAATTTCTTCTAGCTGCAATGAGACTTCAGCCTCTGAAGGATCATCACCGGGAGAAGCAATTTTAATGGCACCTGGGCAGAAATATTTCTGATTTCAGCCTATTTAAAATATTTCATAAGCAGTACGTCAGTAGAAATATCATTAAAACAACTCTCAAAGCTTCTGACTGTCCTTTACTATTAGCCTTCACTTTCCAAACAACTCTGCAGTGTCTCACATAACTCCTACTCCCTTGTTACTTCATTTTCCCTTCTTAAATTTAATCATTTTAGCCCACCTCACACCTCCTCTACCACACTGACAAGTGCTACTGTGACCTACGGTGCATGTTGTAGTTCTAGCTATAGCTACAGAATCAAACCTTCAAAATCCACACCGTGATCTGCCTCTGACTTGCCAGCCACCTTTGGCCATCTAGTGATTTCTTCAGGTTTCAGCCTCCTTGTCCATAAAACGACACTGGAGATTTACACATGAAAACTGCAGAATAGACCTTTACCTTGCTACTCTGGGTCTGACTGACTCCATGCAGAGATTCACTACAGCTGATAGACCTATCAATGAGTTACCTGCAAAGCAGCTATCAGCTAATGACCTAACCCACACTTCCTTTTTCTTGTACCCACTCGCTCAGTTATCCCTTGATGAAGAAGAACAGATATAAGGCACGAGGCTTCTCCAGCCTCACATAATACATCCCCTATTAATTCTTTGCTTTGGTAGTCTCAGTGATAGTAAAAAAAAAGAGTCAGCTCAACTTTCCCTCCCCAACCTTGCTCAGAGATCTCTCTAAATGCGTTCATTGAACACCGGGAGCCCAGACCAAGGCACTGAAGTTCTCCCCGGGACATTTGCCACCTGTGTGTTGCCACAGTGGTTAGGAGCTAATCTTACTCAGGCCGTTTCATCTGAAGACCTTGTGCCAAGACCCAGTGCAATGCTGTTTTAGTATTACTTGCTGCCCACTGCCTCTCTTCATCTGTGAGATCCATAAACACCTTACAATGGAAAAACTTACAGTCCTTGGGCCAGCGGGTGGAAACAGAAGTGAAAATTGTTCTCACTGTACTGTAGCATCTGAGCAAAAACCCGACACTCTGGAATGGAACCGCTGGCTTTGAATGTTTCATCAGGCTGCTTTGTAGGAAGCCAAACTACAAGCCTAGCCAAACTAAACATTTGGTAGATAGAATAATTTGGGCCCAAATAAAAGTCCATTTGCTCAGGTCCTTCTTGACTGGAAGTAAGCAACTCTGGGCTTTGGCATGGTACATTTAGGTAAGTGTTCAGAGAAACCTAATTCATTACCTCCATTCATACTGAATTAAAGCAAATGTAAAATCCACTCCTTACCTTCATTCTCCACGCTCATTCAGCTGAAATAGTTGGGAGTGATATTGCAGTAACTCCTTCTCCCAAAGAGAATGTGCACACATGGGTTTGCTGAAACAGGACCAATGGAGTCCTGCGGAGTTCAGTCCTATCAGTTATGTAAACGCTCCCATGTTCTTGGGAAAGCTGGGATTTTGTGTTCATATACCCCTTCGTGGGTGCATTTGTCAAAAGAGGGCTGCAAAGGCAAGAGAAGGAATGACAGTCTGAACGCTCGCCAGGGAAAGGTTACTGTATCCCACCCTCCCACCAAGGTAAACGCTAAAAAACCTTCACCATCTACGCGTCCTTTCTCCTACGGGGTCTGCCCCTGCCGAGAGTCCCTGGGTCAGACTGCAGCTCAGGCAGCCTCAGTGTCTGTGTGTCCCGAGTAACACTGTAGCCCCGCAGGGTCACAAAACACCCTGGGGCATCCCACTGCATTATAAAGCCACCTCCTGGAAATGCCAGTCCCGCAGCACAGGCGGGTGGTTACCCATCTTGCAATCATGTCTCCCCGTTCACAGCCTTCCTGCGGGGCCAGGCTGTGCCCTGCTGCCTGCTGTGGGTGAGCCCAGCGAGCGCTGGGCCCGGGCAAGCTGCAGAAACCCCCGGGGTTGAGCCCGCTCTTGCAGCGCGCACGCGGTGCCCGGGCGCTTAACCCCCTTGCACACGAGCGTCCTTCTCCCCGCCATCGAACCGACGGTGCCAGGTGGCTTCCCAG
>VZSG01000149.1:237602-261616 GCA_013398315.1 Nothoprocta pentlandii
GCCCGGCCAGTACTGGCTGCAAGGGGAGCCGCTCAACTTCTGCTGCCTGGATTTCAGCCTGGAGGAGCTCAAGGGCGAGCCGGGCTGGCGCATGAACCGCAAGCCCATCGAGTCCACGCTCGTGGCGTGCTTCATGACTCTGGTCATCATTGTGTGGAGCGTGGCCGCCCTCATCTGGCCGGTGCCCATCATCGCCGGCTTCCTGCCCAACGGCATGGAGCAGCGCCGCAGCACCGCCGCCTCCGCCGCCGCCGCCAAGTAGCCCGCGCGCCCGCGCGCCCGCCCGCCGGGCGCCCCGCCGTGTGGGCTCAAGGCAGGCGGGAGCCGCCCGCCGCACCGGACTCTGTAGCGCTGCCCGTGCCGTGTCTCTGTCTCGTTTAAAGCGTGTCCAAGTGTGCCACGGGGCGTGTGGTGGCCGTTGGGTCCCGCGCGGCGGCCGTTGGGTCCCGCGCCGCGGCCGTTGGTCCCGCGCCGCGGCCGTTGGTCCCGCGCGGCGGCCGTTGGGGCCCGCGCCGCGGCCGTTACGGAGGGCGCCCCCTTCGCTGACCCGTCCCCTCCGTCCCGGCCTGAGGGGAGCAGCGCGGCCCCGGCACCGGGGAACGACCAGATCCTGTGTGCGCGTTTTGTATCTTTACTACCCGTTTTAAACGAACGTTTTAGTAAAAAAGAGAAAAGACCCCCCCCAAAAAACCCAAACACAAAACACCGCAGGAAATGAAAGACGCCATCCCTCTTTTTTCTCCCCGGTCAATCGCATTGGTTGTAGTCACAGTAGCTTTTTTGAGCGTTTATTTTATTAACCTAAAGTCTTTTTTTTTTTGGGGGGGGGGGCAGAGTTAAGAGCTGGAACAGTGCATATATTGTTATTGCTGAAGTTGAACTTTAATGAACCTTTTACACTGTATTTACCGGCTGAGATAGTGTGTGTTTATTATTGTCGTTCTGCGTTCCTTGGCTTTTAATACAGAGGTTTTCTTTCTGGAGCCACCTTAGCCGTTTGTGGGTCTCTTTCCACCGGCGTGGAGTGACGGGTTTGACCAAGCTCCCCACCTGCGAACCAGCCACAAATTCCCACAGGATGGTCCTACCCGAGGCCCTTTCCTTGCAGTGTGTTTAGGTATAAGGCTAAATGCCACGGACATGGGGGTGGGATGGGGCGGAGAGCCAGTCCATGCTGGAGGTTCTCTGAGGGGTTATGATGGCTCTCACGTCCACGTAAGGTCAGGCGGCCACGGACCTGTCAAGATCCAGCCATCTCACTGAGATTCCTTACGAGTAGGGCGGCGAAAGCGCGTTCCTCACGATGATGGAGATGGGATAATGCTTGCAGGGCACTTGGAACGCGGTGCCTCTTCTGGTCTGTTGGCGGAAAGGCTTTGGCGTGGCGTGAAGGCAGGAACGGCAGGTCCAGAGCTAGGCCAAGCTGCCACCTTGCAAGGGTGCAGGAAACAAAAATCTGCTAGGTTTCTGCTTTCTTACTTGAACACGGTTGCATTGTCTGAAATACTGTTTGTTGTGTTCTTCTAACTCCTTAGCCTTATAAAAAGTTGTATCACTTGCCTTAGCCGTGGTTAGTCCAGTTGAGGTTACTAAAACCAAAATGGGAGCTAAGTGAGAAAGGTTTGCAAGAAGTGTGCTCATTCCTTCAATAACATCCATGTATTTAATTTGCTAGGAACACATGAACTCGCTTGGGGGCTTATTTGATGTATTTGTAATGTTGTTTTCTTCCCTTCGTTTGATTGAAATGAGTGGATGAAAAGTCTGGAAGGATTCAATTCCATTAAGAACTAGATATGTCAAGTTTTTTTTTTAATTTTATTTAACTTTTAATTCAGGACACAATAAAACAAGTGCATGCTGTATGTGTGTGCTGTCTGCAAGAAAGTCAAATAATGAAAAGACAAGCAGAGCCTGGCAGCAGGAATAAACCAAGATTTTAAAATCTTATTTTCCTGAACGATTTCTACATCCACTGACTCTCCCTTTGACCTCAATGACCGCGTCACTTGAACAGACATTGCTGTAGTTGTGTTTTCAGGAAACCAGTCACCCTGAGAAATGCTCGCTTGACCTATTGATCTGAAGGGCATGTTGCTCTGTTTAGTTAAGGGATGGGGAGTCCCGCTTTGTCTTCCCTGCTTGGAGAACCGTGTTGTCGCAAGGCTGCTTCTGTGCGGACGTGTGCAAAAGCAGCTGTTTGCTTCGTGCGGCCTGTGTGACGGATAAGCCTCTTCCCACCGAAAAGCAAGGCTACAGGGAGAAGGTAAAGCTAATGTTAACACCCTCCCCAAAGGTAAATGCTCTGCGTGGGAAATAAGGAGCCTATGGAAGAGCTGCTATGCCAGGAAAGCATTTCTTGCTAACAAGGTATTTTAGGCAGAGGGCTAGCAACTTTTTCTTTCTTTCTTTTTTTTTTTTTTTTTCCTAAATTATACTGCCTTTATAATGTATGGTTCAGAGTACTTGCTTTGATCTAGCAAGCCTGTGCTTAAATTTAGCTTAAAACATACGCTTGGATTCTCTTTCTTCCTTATGTTAGTTTTACCAGTGATGTGCCAGTGATTTTTCCTGAATTGCATCAAAACAAGCCAGAAGATTAAGTTACTATCTGGAACAAGCCAGTTCAATTACTAGAGAGCTTTCATAGGCACAAGAGGTACAAAAAGGTTTGGGGAGGTGTCTTCTCATCTCTGCCACCGTTGGCTTGATGTCACAAATAGCAACTGCCACATACAGAGCATTTTGCTGCTTCACTTAAAAAGTGTGATAGAAGAGAGAGAGATTTGCTTAAAGGTTTTCTAAAACAAAGTTTGCAAACAGAGAGACTCTTTAAAAACCCGTTAAAAATGTAAAATACTTTAAAAAACAAGAAAAAAAAACAATCAGCAATGGATATTAAAAAAAGACAAAGGGGCAACCTAGGTCTGGAATACAAACCCCAAGAACGTGCTCAGGGAGCAGCAGCCCTGCAGACAAAGTGCAAGCGGACAGGGAAGACGCTCCTGAAATTTCAGTGGCCATGAGGGCTAAGCACGTCGCCGTGGCACAGAGGGGACAGCCGGCGTCCCTGCCCCATAAAGAAGGCTCTAAGGCCCATGTGGGGTGCAGAGATTGGCCCCCGTGCAAAGGGGTTAGCCTGGGCCTGCCTGAGCCAGGACTGGCAGCGGGGCTTGTCCCGCACAGAGCACGGAGTCTGGCATATTCGCGTGTTCTGCGTTTTCTAACAGTCACCAATGCAGGAAGTGCCTGCGTTCCGGGGCTGGAGCGGCCGGGGTGGAAGTGCTTTATACCAACCGGGAGCTTTCTTCCCCCGCCTGTCCTGCATCTGCTCTTAGCATTGTTACCTGTGCTCCCTTTCCTATAGGTTAAAAAATGTCAAGGGTTAAATAAAGCAAGAGGGAAGCAGGGTGATAGATAATACTGGTTCTCCTTTGCTAACTATTTCTTAGTAGTATTTCCTGGTAAATTATCCAGACTTTATTTACGTATATATGTTTGTTGCAAAGCTAAGGATACTTAAAAAGAGGGTGTTTTTTGTTTTCCATTTTCTTTTCATATGCTTCAACTGTGTTACAGCTTCTTTGTCATTCCAAGAACGAGAAATTCTCTCCAGAAAGAGGTTCAGCATTACAGAGTATTATGCTGTGCTGGTGTTAGACTGATACATTTTTGTGCTCAATACTCAGACGTTAGAATTGCATCTCACATATTGGCTTAGTTGTGCTTTATGGATTTATTAGAAGCAAAAGTATACAGATGAGTATACTGTCTTTAAAAGTAGCTTAAGCATTAATGATTACACTGCCTTTAAAGCCAGTGTGAGCATGGATCCAGGTTTGCTGTTCCTTCGTGCCATGCTAATTCCCATAAGAACAACATACAGCTCCATAACTGCATGCTCTGCAAGCCAGGCAAAGTCCAGCAGGTTGCCTGTAAACAAGAGCAGACTTTTGCATGTCAAGAGGTACACAGACATGTGGGGCAAAACTGCCGTACTCGGGTGTTTTTTATTCTAGGCTGAGAATGATTAACACGCACCCCAGTACTCTCGGTGCAGTGAGTATTACTCGGTATGAGTAAGGGCTACTGAACAAGGCCTTAAAAAATCCAATGCCTTATTCGGGTGAGGAAGTATTACTCACTGCGACCACAGCATGCTCAATAAACCCGTCCCTAGGGTTAACATTACATGATCCCAGGGGCTCAACAAAAGCCCAGGGAAATCGAAAACTTAATGGAAGTTGGGTTATGACTAACGGTCACGGAATCTGTTTCCAAGATATACATCCAGACTTAATAGTATATAATAGTATAATAGTAGCTAGTGCGTTGTCGTTCCTCTGTTTTTTATACACATACATTATAAATTCAAAGCCAGCATTTCTTAGCCCAGTGCTGGCACTTGCTAATTTGAAAATTAGCTTCTTTTTGAAGCTAGGGTGAAAGCTTCATATAATTTTATTGAATAAGTTAATTTTTCAACATTGTTCAGGGAAGGGTATTGATATTTCATTAAAAGCTTTTAGTGACTCTGGGAAAAAGTGTTAATAAAAGTTCAACATTTTTAGTTTTCAAAAGAGAGGAACTTAAGAAATATTTTGGTTAAAATTTTAGAAGAGTATTTTAAAACAAAAAGATGGTTTTCCATTTGCCTCTCAAAAACAGAACATTTTAACCAAGATTAAAATTATACTTGAGAGTTTTCTGAAAAAGTGATTTTGTGGGGAAAAAAAATATGCTTTTTGACTAATTCCTGCTGTCTTTGTGTAGCAATATTTTAATTATACAGTCCTTTTTCCATTATTTGGAATCAGTATCGATTTGTGGCTGGTAAGGAACAACATTTTTTGGCTTTCCTACATAATAATGTTGATTAAGTAAGTTGCCCAAAGCAATTACAAATAAGAAATAAAAAGAAATACAGCTTATTCAATTTGTTCTCTTCTCTTCTGTTATGACAAGGGAGAAGCCTGTAGCAAATCTGGAGGTTTACTAGAAATATCTGGATTGTGTTTAATTGGACTTGTGGCCAATTCAATTCTCCCAATCCAGACTTGCAGCAACTGTCATGAATTTTGGATTCCTAACCGTGCGTAGCTGTTTGATCATCTGTTAGAGGAGGTTTTAGGCCTGAATGCTGGGAAAGGCAAAGTCTAAAATGCAATGTCTTCTTTTAGCTTTCTGGTTATCTCAACAGGTTGCTGATGCCAGAGCAAATCTGGAAGATGCAGCTCTGCTCCTGGACTCCGTGTTCTCTGTATTGGGCACGTGCTTAGCTTTGGTAGGACGAAGGGGATGGGATTAAGGCCACAGGGCTTCCAGCTCCGGCCTCCAGGGCGGCTGTGAGGCCGGGCCGGGTCTCCGGCCTCCCAGAGCGAGCGCCGGGGCCTCCCCTTGCGGGAGTCGCTGGGCGCGTTGCTAAGCAACCGGAGGACCCGCTCAAATGGAGACCGGGGAGCGCTCGGGAGGAACAGAGAAACGGGCAGCCCGAAGGAAAGGGGACACGTGCCGGCAAGTGCTGCACGTGGGCTCAGAAATACCGGCTCTGGGGGAGAACTACACGGTGATGAAGATTGTAGAGGAAAAGGGGAGCTGACGTGGGATGAGTTAAGAACTTGAGACCACACTTGATGCAAAATTTTCAGTGTGTTGCCTGAATTATGGACTGCAGTTTTGGCCCCCAAAATGGTGGAGGTGGTGGAGAAACAAAATCTGGAGTCTGGAAAGAAATGGGAAGACTGAGAAACATTAGGAGTGGGGAAAGAGAAAAGACATCACTCTACATATTGCTGGCAAATAATCAAGAAAATGGCCAGGCTTTCTTTTGTATGTGCCATCCCATCTAGTTTTGCTTCAGACATTCTTTGAGGTTGTAAAAAAATATATTGAGCATTGTCCTAATCACAGAACCACAGAATGACTGAGGTTGGAAGGGACCTCTAGAGATCATCTAGTCCAACCTCCCTGCTCCAGCAGGGACACCCAGAGCACAGGGAATGGAATGGATATATTTCACTCATTGAATCTGCTTTGATCCCTGCCAAATATAACATGTTTCTCACTGTCCAGCACAAGAATGTTTATCAGAATTGTGGTTGTATTAATGTAGTCAAACAGTAATAATGTTGAGCTGTTGGTGTGAGTGTATTTCCCAGTCTGGACCACTGCTGTTGACAAGATGCCGTATGGGTATTCTGTTTACAGCATACTGACACATATTGCTAATATCTTCTCATTCACGTATTTTAAAGGCTACACACTTAATCTTCCTTTCATGTTCCCATCTGCATTGCCTCCTAAGTTTCACCCCACTTTTGTCACTGCGAATGAGTCGTTTTTAAGATTTGCTTCTCCTTCTTCCCTTCTCTCTTTCCTAACATGTTTTATCTTCCTTGACATTTTCTTGCTTCACGTTTCTCACCTCTTTCCCACATCGTTTGTTAACAAGCTGGAAAGAAAGTGTGCTATCAGCTGCTTCTGCTTTTCCACTCTCCATCTCCCACATGCAAACTATAATTCTCATGACTTTGGCCTTTGACACCTCTAAGCCAAAGACTATCAGAAAAGATTGTGTTCATGGCAAAAGCTCAGTGAGAAATTGTCCCTCACCAGCCAGGGGACTCCTTCCACTCTGACATAGATGCAGGGCCCGAGCTCCTATGTTTTCTGGTATGTGGCAAGCGGACCCCACTAAGAGTGTCCTTCCACTAGAACTCCTCCAGGTCCTGTCTCCACGCAGCCCTCACCTCTCGTGCCTGCCCTGGACCCAGTCAGGTGCAGCGGGAGCCCTGGCACTAACCGCAGTGCCGGGGGGCATCCCTCTCTGTTCTACCCGGGGTTGGTATCTCACGCCCTGAGGAAGCTTAGAATAGCAAGGGAGGCAACAGGTTGAGTTACCCTCCATGCATCTGGGTAACTACAGCATCCAAAGCACTGCTTTTCCAATTAAAGCTCCAATTCTGCAGCAATCAAAGATCCTTGCCTGGAAGATGACACACACAGGAACTGTACAAGCAGAGTGGCCCGTGGGATTTTTCAAGTGCTGGGCCAGTCCTATTCTGGCTTCATTAGTGAGTGATTCAGTAGCCAGGACAACTCAGCGCAGCGCCCATTTTGTACGATGATAAACACATGAAGTTCATGCTGGGGCCTGTGTGTGCTCGAGCCTCCCGCAACAGCCAGTGTCTGCCTGTGTCCCAGCTTCCCAGGTTGCAGGGGAAGTGATATTTATCCTTCTCGTGCTGGTAGTGAAAGGATTAATGGGTAAATCCCATATGGCATTTTGATCATACAAAGCATAATAAAAATGCAAAATATGACCATGATTCTATTCCTTCTCTGCTCTTTTTCTCACTGAATGGCAAGGTTTGCACCTTACACCCTTAAATTAAGATATTCCACATGATTTTGGCCCGAATTTAGCCAGGCAATAGCTGTGCTCTGGAAATGCTTTTCACATTGAAAGGTGGTGCTGTGAGCTGATATATTAAAAACAAATCATTACAAAGTGATGAATATCACTAGAAGAGATTCTCATTAATCCACAGGTATGTGGAAAAATCCCCCAAAGTGTAAGAAATAGTTTCTAGCAGGTGAATACATGAAAAAACTAGTGTGCAGGTACCTGGTGGAGATTCAATCATGGGGCTCTTTCATTTCTCTTCTTGCACTACTTGTTTCCACACAATTTCTTTGGGGAATATGAGCTGTGCCTAATTATGCCAGCAAGGTAAATGGAAACTGGAAACTACTTTCTTCAGGCAGGGCTTACTATGAATTCCTCTTTTTTTTTTTTCCATTTCCTCTAGGACACATAAAACAGTTAGCAGAGTAGGGCCTCATCCTTTTCTCCACCCAGTGAATCCCACTTTTGGGGCAGACCCTATGATGTTTACCTCACTGTACATCCAGGGCAGCGTTGTGATACCCCAGCTCTTCTCCAAGATGGGAAGTTCTTGTGTGTGAATCCACACAGTCTCATTGTAGGATCACCTAGGGGCTAGGGACATGGAGAGAGAGGATTTATGCTCCTGTGCAGCTCACCACTAGATATTACTGTGAATAAATTGGTCTTTAATGTATGCCCAGAGTTTTCCAGATCCAATTTGCTCTATTTCCTTTTCTTCTTCAGACTTTGTAAATGTTGGAGACTCTCCTTTGCCATGCACGTAAATGTAACTTCATAGGCTTTGCCCTAACTGCCCTGCTGTCAGATATGACAAACCTCTTTCTCCAAAGTGTCATTTATTTATCTCTATTTCTGAAGTGGGGACTCATATCCTCTCCCCATGAGACTGCTATCACAGCACTTAGAGGCACCAGCCCATGCCGAGCTCTGACCGAAGACAACAACTGTCCTTTCCCTCCTATATCTGGAATGTTTCAACCCGGTGACAATTCTGAGTTCCCAGAATTCAGGCAGTGGGAATGATGAGGCTGCTGCCCAGTGCTGGCTGAAGTACCGTGAGTAGAATGGGTTGTAGAGACTGACCCTCATCCCGCAGGTGAAGTGCAGAGAGAAAACAGCACTGCCTTATCCCTTCTCCCGCGTGTGCACCGCACAGTGGAGCAGAAATCAGAGACTTCAGCAGCGTAAGAATAGTGAAAACCCTGAAGCAAAACTCTGAATGCACCAGTTCTTTATAAGCAAACCCAAGAACCACGCCTGTGCACGCAGCTCCTGCTGATTGCGATGAGCCTGGCCCCCGTGTAACTGGAAAGTCTTTTACCATAGTGCCAGGAATATGAGCACTCTCTAAACATTTTCTAATTAATTTCATCAAATGCCGTATGATTCAATTCAAACTTTGTATCTTTGTGGGTATCAAATTTTCTTTTTTGCTGTCTTTCTTCTGTTACATATAAAAACATATCACAACAAATGATGTAGGAATTAGTAATGTTTCTCACCAGAAAATTGTGTTAGGAGAATCCCTTTCATATCATTCTGACAAATTCAGAGTTAGCAAGCTGTAAAACATGACAGAATTATTATATTTCTGTAATATGCTTAAAATACCCAAATCTTCATTGTTAGGGACGGCAGGTTGAGTAGGAGCAACAGAAAGCATTCACAGCAAGTTCCCAAGCACACTGTGCTTGACATTACTTTGCAAATGATGATAGTCCTGCCTACCTATTCCTGAGTTCATTCAATCCCAGATCCACGGTAAAAACAATTACTAATGACAGAACACACCAAATACTTCAAACAACTATTCTGAGTTCCTCAGTCATACAAGCACCATTTACTTAACCTATGAGCTTGGCTTGAGTATTAGGATTAACCAAGTCCAACATGTTTTCTGCCTTGGGTCATTTTCGTTTTCCTGCCATTATTTTTCCACAGCTGCCATCCCGCCTGTTTTGCTTATATATAGTTGTGGTTATCTAGGAATTAAGGTAATGTGCGAGCAATTCGGCAGGAACTTGCTACAGGCAGTAATGACCCTCCTAGGCCTGAGTTAGCTTAGGGTTCTTTGAACTGCCTGTTACAAAGAAGGGAAACGTGCCCCCAGAAAAGAATTAAATCAATGTCTTCAGAAAGATTTTAAGAATTTTATCTCTGTTCATCAATAGCCAAGCACCAAGCAATCAGAGTATGGACACAGCATAAGGAAAGTAGGTGTAGCCGCTGCTGTGTTTTTAAATTAAGCTTTTGCTCTTCTTAGAAACTGATGGATTTAAATACATGTGTTGGGGGTGTACATTACTTTTGTGGTTTCTTTTGATTTTTTTTTACTTACTTGGGTGAACTGAAAGAAGAGACTGCGGGAAGCAAATCCCTAATGGGAAGCAGCACCCAGCAGCCCAGCTTCCCGGGAAGAGCGACGGGGCGCCCGGCGCCAGCTCACCCTGTGCACTGAAAGAGCGGGGCCGTCTCACTGTGTGCGTGAGGCCGGGAGGCTGGTGCAGGAAGCGGTGCGGCCCTCACGGTGCCCCCGGGCGCCCAACGCGGCCGCTGTGGGTGCGCCAAGGGCTGGGGCGCAGCCGGGCAGCCGCTCGCTCGCAGCGTCACCGCAGCTCCCGGGCAGGGCTCTTTGCATGGGCGTCGCTTCAGACAGAAAGGGCCAAACCTCCCTGCAGCATTTCGGACTGCTCTGAAGAGGCAGGTCGAGCCAATCTGACTGGCTGCGGCTTCTCGGTGCTTGCCAGTGCTTTCTTCACCTGTCGCTGTCCTCACTTTTGCAGATAGCCAGCTGCCCAAGGAGCTCCTTAGGGCTTTAATGAACATCAACAAGGTAATTTAACAGTCCCTGCTTTTACTGTGTTGGCTGCTCTTGGCAGCCACAATCTCTGAAGCAGCATTTCTTGCACTGGATGGAGGAAGATTTTCTGCAGTTGTTTGCTCCTTAAGGTACTGCACAATTGGAATCCAAATGTGATGCCTCAAGTGCGTTTGTGTTGGCATGGCCAGTTTGAATGGTCTTGAAAACGCTTTGCATTTCCAAGGTTTCACACTTCCTTCTCTCCTGGTCTTTTTCCCTACTGGCTGCTTGGCTTCTAATCCACCACTCTGAAGGTTTCGTCTTTTCCCTGACCCGTATATCAGAACATGCCATGTGCAATGGTTTTGAATAAGGGTATGTTCATGCCATACGTATTTCATTGCGTACCTTGCAGAGACATTTTCTCTTCTCTGAGCTCTTATTAGATGATGAAATAAAAAATAACCTAGCTACCACTGTTCTTCTCACAGAATAATCCAACCCTGGCCAACATTGCAAATTAATTCTGGATATAATACTGTTATGCGAGAGTTGCTTATGTCCCAAAGTTTGAGTAATTAGTGCTATTATGGTATTTTAATTCAGCAGTGTATTATAGTCTCTGGTTATAGTCTCTGTACACGGGTGTTTATGCTTCATGTCATTAGGAGCCAGTCATTGTGTCTAATAAGCTTATACTTATGTGCATAACATAGAGAAAATGTCATTTGCAAAACCAGGCTATGCCTTGTCTTAAAGGTCAAAATTGTAATCAAATAACCTTCTGCATATTAAGAAATGTAAAAAATAAATGCAAAAGTGCATGAGATGTATAATAAAAGCCTGTGCATGAATAATAATTGGGGCAGTTTTAATGGAAGCTGAGTCCTTGTGATGTATTACACAATATCTAAATGGTAACAAGATTCTCAGGCAGACTTGCTCTCTGACCGAGGCTCCGAGAGGTGCCGGGCAGCGTGCAGCTTTGCTGCAGGCTTTGCAAGGCAAGCGTGCTTACCTCTGCTGACACACACCGCGCTCAGCTAGCCCAGCATCAGGACGTGTTGCAGACACCACTCAGCATCTAGGGCCACTGCCATCGGAGCTGCTTGAGATCACGCTTGCTCATAACTCCTGATTAATCGTGCTGATCCCCAGCTACCACGTGCTCTTGTGGCTCATGTGCCACAGTGCAACTGTGGATGAGACACGAGGTTCCTGCTTTGCTGTCTGCACAGCTCGCTCTGCCTCACTCAGCACCAGGTTTCTCCAAAGGAATTGACTAGTTAAAACACCGGGGCCTTTCAGAGCCCAACCTGTGGCTCCTGGCAGGCGAGACAGGAGCTGGACTGTGGTTGGAAAAGGCCTTTAAGATCATTGAGTCCAATCATAGTTGTAGCAGAGCTGCTGTTGTGCTCCAGAGTTTTGCTCCTGGCCTTTGTCTCCTGTTTTCCATTTCTGCTCCTGCCTCTGCTCTTCAGTCACAGGATTTTGTTTCCGACCACTTTACCTGACCTTGCTCCATCTCTGACCTCAGCCTTCAAGATTCCCTGGCTTCCTGGCCTGACTTGACTCTGGCAATCAAATACATTTTTCAGATGGGAGACAGGGAAAATGGAAGGGTTTATTCCTAGTGCAAATAATTTTTCTCTGTGCAGCCTCAGAATGACTCGTCATAATGAGTCAGTTTGAATGTGAATAACTGACTAAGTAAAAAGGAGCAAACACGAAGTTTAGGTGGGCTGTACTCTCAGGGAACATGAAGACTCACAGCCATGCAGGTACTTACAGGGCAGAGTCTGGGGTTTGCTTTAATAGAGGGTGATTTATGATATAATCACGCTGTCTAATGACGCTGTCAAACACTGGCCTGTAAGCTAAACAAAAATGACTCACTGGCAAATTGAAAATGCACATTCACTAACCACCCCATTAATGCACAGTGGCATAAAGCACCATTAACATCTGAGTGCATCCAGGCTAAACAGACTTACCCAAATCAGTTTTATTATCTCAATATGCGCTTTGTGTAGCCCGAAGACCAAATCACAGTGGTGGCTCTTCCCTCCCTGGGAGCGGAGCTGTGTCCTGCTGTGTCCTGCCAACTGCTTCCTGCATGGGCTGCTCCATAGGCGATCCATGCTGAAGGCCTTAATACTGAACCCACCTTACCCACCCAACCTGTACTGCTGCCTCCCATCCCAAGAAGGCAAGAATAGTTAGACCAACAAGCCCCTCACTGGGTAGTATCACCTATTTGTCTTTAAAGACCCACTCCTAAACTGCTTAGGAAATGAGAGGTGTTTAATTGTGTTGTGGTGCTATTAGCATAGCAGAAAAGGTGCTAAATGTAGCCATAAATTATTTAACATGCAGCCCCTTAACCGCTAGACCGATCGGCACCAAGTCTTTCTCTCTTAATGAAATGCCATTCTTGTCTGAGAGAAGTCAGTAATTCTTCTCTCTTTACAACACAGAATCTGATTCTCCTAGTGAGAATAAATAGTAACAAATTGAGACTCTTCTTATAGCCAGTCTGATCCTAATGCCGGAACCCTAGTGTTTCGGTGCAGTTTCTCCTGATTTGCATTACGCAGGATGATGGCAGGACTTGTGTTTTCTCAGGCAGATCAGAGAGAGCCCTTCCAAAGATAAAAAGAAGTGTCCTCCACTGTCCCTATCAATTACTACGAAGTCAGGAGACAAACTGGCCTGGCAGAGCAGGCCTGAGGGGTAAGAAGCTCATGGCAGGGGAGATGGCTGGTACGTGGGAGACAGCTCTGAGTGAACCTCTGGGGCACAGAAAGCTGGTGGGCTCCTGCAGACAGGTGGGTACCTGCTGTCCTCCCGCCTCGGGAGCTGGCTGACAAATCAGGCTCCATCCACAGGCTGAAGGACTAGGGAGCATATGAAATTACTCCGAGGTGCAGACACACCAAGGATGTGCCCAGGGCCCTGCTAGACATTAGTCCCTGTAGCCCGCTAGCATAACGTGCCTGTGGAGAGCCTATAAATACATCAGCTGTAGAGGGGGGTGATACTTACCTACACACCTCAGATGGGCTGCATGCTGAAGATGAAAAGTGTTAGAGACAGAGTAAGCTGTTATTAAAGCTCCACATTAGCATGTTCATTCGCCCCTAATAGCTTGCAGAGTACACAAACACAGTTAAACTAGAAGATACACATACCTGCCTGCCTCCTGAAAACACCTCATCTTCTCACGTGCTGATATAGAGCCTGTGCTGGTGCTGTAATGCATGTTTACCATGTTTCACAAGCACCAGTGTGCTGACCTGATTTCTGTGTACTGACTCTGCCGGTTTCCTTCTTCCTTTTGTTGGTATTTATGTATTGGTCTGATAAAATACACAGAAGCTTGCCAGAGTCTTAAAGGAAGGGTGACTTACACGTGGTTCAACAGATTGTTTCTGTAAATAAAATGTGCCAAGAGATGGGACTTTCTTGAGCAGTATATTCCATTATACTCCATCAAGAGATCCTTAAAAACAACCTTTAGCCTTCTGGGGTCCTGCAGTTTCGATAAGAAGTGTACACAATGTGGTAATTTCCATCTGCTCTAGCTAGAGAGATTTTTCTCTTTCCTGGTGGCAATTTAGCTTGTTCTCTGAAGGCCACGATGATGTACAAACGTGCACCTTTATTACTGTTTGCCATCAGCCGCTGCAAGCATCCCTGTGCTTCTGATACAGAGGATTTCAAAGGAAAAGAAACAAGGAGCAGATGTATGTGTGTGTTTGCAGGGCAGAACTCAGTACTGAGACAAGAAGGTCTTACTTTGTGTGGTGACTGAAGCTATTGCCCTCTGACAAACCCAAGCTATAATTTTGATGGCATTATATAAAACCTGGTGATCACACACTACACGCTCAGATCTCCAAAACAAGGATGTAGCACAGACATCGGTGCCAAGCAGCCACCTTGGACTGTGGGAGAAACCTCCTGTCTTCCACCACAGTGGCGTTCCCTCTTCCTACTCCCAGCGATCCACGGGATACAGGACCCAGAGCTGATTTCTGGCACATGATGGCAGTAAACAGGGATATTCACCTGCATAAACGTGCAGCCTTTCCAGGGTATCTATTAGGGCTCACATTGATGTGCTACAACTGCTAAATACAGGCCCATGGGCATTGCATTATTTGGATGTAGCACTTCACATGGAGCAGCTTTTTATCTCGCCAAATCGGGACAAGTGGGGTAGCAGCCTCCAGTGCAGAGTCCCACAGACACTGTCCTTAGGCCCTAAGACACTATCCTTAAAGTACTGGGAGTGCTTTATGATGGAGGAGCCTCATGTCACTCCTCCGTGCTCACCTCTTTGGCTGGGGAGCTGCACATGGGGCAGCCTCCCCTGAGCAGGCCTCCCTGGGGCCCTTCACCCTCGCACGTGCGTTCAGCGCCGGCTCCGCCGCCGCTCTGGGCTCGTGCAGGGCTGCCCTCACTCGCTGCCACAGACGGTCCTGCCACTGTTCCTGTCTTGCAGCCGCTGCTGGTGCTGGAGAACCCAAGGAAATCTTTCAGTCTTGACTGCCAACTCTCTCTCTCTCTCTCTCTCTCTCTCTCTCTCTCCCCATGATATTTACTTTAATACAATTCTAGGAAGAATATAATAGGAATTATATTCTGTGAAGAGTAAATTGTCTGTTGTAAATTCCACATGGAATTCAGGAGCACACTCCTTGGAAATGTATCTCTTTGCAACTAGAGCAGGTTCATAATCAAAGCCCTAAACTGCAGAAAGTTCTGTTTTCTAAGCATCTAATGAAGGTGATGAACTACGTTTGGAATGGCCAAATCATACCTTTCCTGCTCGAAAACAGCCGACAGCAAAGCAATAGAAAGTAATTGACTCAGCAGAGGCAGTTTCGCATTACATTCAATTCCAGGGTTTTCTGGAGAGTCGTCAGCTAAGAGTATTTTAAATTCAAACGGATTACTTACTTAAAAAGGTGGGGGCTGAGAGAACCGGTGCCCCGGCTGAGAGGCATCGGGCAAACTGAATTCCTGGCCTGCCCATTCTCAGAGAGCTGCTGCCTGACCCAGGGAAACGGGCAAGTCGGACGACCTCTCCCGTGACAGTCGGTGCTGCGGAAGCAGCCCGTGTGTGTTAAACCAGTTTCCATGGGAACCACTTGGTGTTCATTGAACATGATTAAAGAATGTGAAAAATGAGAACTTTTCAGCAGCTTGTCCTCAGGTTTTTGTGTTGACCTCCCTTTCTGGGTGGCTGTTCTCCTGGGAGATAAGACTCAGGGCAAAACACGGCATAAAAGAGGTGTGCTGTTTTGCTGTCGCTTTATGAGCAGCCCTTCCCTTTGATTTTTCATCCCAGAATCTCAGAACAATCTCTGTAGATATGAGTAGGCATGGGTGGGTGGCGGAGATATTTCTGCCTCTAACAAACACAAGGCAACTGAAGATGCCTGCAATTAAGGTCACTGGAAGAAGTCAGATGAAAAAATGTTTTGGTAATTGAAAACTGTTGAAATTGCAATTAAGTGGCTTTTTTGGAAGAAATAATAATAACAATAATAATAATAAAACCCCAGCATGAAGCAGTTGAGAGATTCTGTTTGACAGTGACTTGCCTGCCCCATTCAGCATTTCTTCCAGAACGTTACTGTTCATTCCCTTTACTGTTAAAGCCAGATGAAATCACTGTCAGCCTCCTCTGCCACCCTGCAGCCCCGCAGGAAAGATAAGACACGGGCCAATCTTGACAACCCCAAGTGATGAACTGTTCATACTGAAACCGTAGCAGGAAAAAGGATTGAGCAGTAGTAGTGGGAAAATGCAGCAGTTATCTGTGATTTTCTGTGTGCATTGCATATTTTTTCTTTTACGTTACATAGTTAACAACTGTTTTCTTCTCCAACTATTTTTTATTCACATGCTACGGTTCCTTCTCACAGGCAATGTCTGTCCCTTGCCCTTCTGCAAGGGCAGGACTGCAGCCCCACAAATGGGAGCAAACAGGCTCTCGATCCTGGTTTTAAAATCACGCTGCCTTTTATTTAAGGCTTCCTATAACAAATCGTGTTCCTTCCTAACATCTATCCTAACAAACAGCTAAATGCCTGCTATTGTCAGCAGGATACATGCACAGAAACCAAAGGAAAGATAAGGGTTTCATTTGTTTCTGGTGGGGGAATTGAATAATACACTGTATATTACATGATCGCAACACAATAAAGAGAAATCCAGTTTGGAGTGACCTGAAATCAAACACTGTTCACACCAAAGGAAAGGCTGCAAAACTGTGTTTCGGGTTAAAATAAAATTGTAATCGAGCATTTCAGAGAAGCCTTCAGCAGCTCCCGCTGCAGCCCTAGAACAAGGAGGTGAAATGCAGCCGGCACGGGTGGAGCAGGAGCTTTGCTGTTTCTTTAAAAATTCCAGAGCGATTCCCATCTAGGCAGAGCACTGCATAGTTTGTTCTGGATATTGAAGATGGATCCTCCTGCCCTCTGTCCCCCAGCAGCCAACATTTGGGGCACGCACACGAAACACAGAGGAGCAAAGCTGGACTTACTCATTGCTGAAGTGATGCTGTAATCCCGAAATATAATCCGTCAAATAACACACTAAAATACCTGAAATTATACCGAGCCAGCAGCTCTGTAAGCAGAAGGTCACATGCTCAGTGGGAAAAGGACACGGGAGCTCTAGTTTCTCACTCCCTGAATAGTTAGATGTGGATTTTCCCACACCACTGCCCATACAGTGAAGGAACTGACACTACCACAGGTTTTCCTTTGTTTTCTTTAACTTTCACAGTGCTTCAGCAGAGTGAAGCACTTCAAAACCTCAGCATAAACTGATTTGACATTTCCTAAATATTTGTTTCTGCCCCAACTATTCATCTATTTCAATACAAATCTTGAATAAAGATTGTGGCTCCAAAATGTCACTCTCTGACACAAAAATTATTGTCTGTAAGAATTCATAAGGGTATCCCTAGCATTGAAGGAGATATGAAAAATCTGTTACCTTAATATTCTGTACTGGAATTTCTCCCCAAAAGGAAATTTAAAAAGTAATTAAACATTAGGTGCTAGCATTTTTAAAGGAAAATCTACCTGCTGGGCTGAAAGGAAAGTCAGGAGTAGAGAAGTGATGGAAACTTCAGCCATAGTCTCCCTTGCAGCTTCTTTTTTGGGAGGTGCTGTGTACTCACACAGTCAGAAGGCAAGTTTCTGCCCAGGTTACCTTGGTGGTCCGGGCTGTTCCTGGGCCCTTCCTTGGCTGAGGAGCTGTCCCAGAGCAGCTCCAAGCAGAGACCCCGGAGTCCTGGCTCCAAGCCTGGCTGGTTCGTGGGCTGAGCTGGTGGAAATCCAGAGTGAAGCTGTACACATAGAAAACTTTCAGATTTCTATTATCAAAACATTTTTATCTGTCTTCTTCCAGTGACCTTTAGTACTGAATGCAGCCTTCTCATCACATTTATTGTCAGTGAGAAAATGTCCTCACCTTTAAACTTACCCCAATCTTTTTCCTCCTTTTCCTTCTTTCTCTGCATCATTTCTGCTTTCACATCTTAGCCACCCTTCGATCTTTCTCCTTCTCTTGCAGTCAATCCCATAGTTGAATAAATATACATCTTATTCCATGGGTATGACTGGGGATGCTACCATTAACATGGATACTCCGTCACTGAACAGTCTTCTCAGGTAAAAAAGTGGTGGTGAGGGGAGTGTCAAACCTTTCTGCATTGCTATTTTAATACATTTTATTGGTATTTAAAAAATTCTGTCTCCATATAAATCACTATCCAAACTTCTTTTCTACTTGAGGAAATTAAAAACTGTGACTCAGGCTCCTCTCTCAGCATCTCAGATCGCTCCTCAGTGCGGAGCGCAGGGCTCCTGGCGCTGTGTTTTTGCCCGGGTGCAGTTCCAGGCAGCTTGTAGAGGACAGCATTAAACTGACCTCTCTGCCGGAGCCCTTCCAGGCTCCCTTCTGCCTAGCAACCACTGCCAGGCAGGAGAGCGCCCACGGCTTCTGGGATCCGACACCTGGAAAACACTGCGGCGCGGCAGTGGTAGCTTCTGAGCAGCCAGCAGGTGAGTCGCCCTGATACGGTCAGTGCCTGTTCCCCTGGCCTGGGGGCTGCTCGTGGTGCCCGGGGACACGGTGCAGGTGTTGGGGCTCGCTGCTGTTACACACAGCTCCTAGGCCAGCAACGCTGGCTGCTGCTAAACTCACGTAGTTCTCAGCACAGTATGATGAAGCCTGAAATTTTGGGTAAACAGAACTGTATCTCTTCGGTGGCCTACTCTATACTGTGTGCTGAGCGACAGACCAACTGAGGCAAAAAACAAAGGGAAAAAATCAGTCTGGCACTTAAGTTTAGCAGATCCAAACACAGGGTGGTTTTCTCTGAGTCCTGAGCATCTTTGATTCCTAAGAGGAGAGAAAATTTCCCAAGTTTTTTCCTTGATTAGTCCCTCCTGGCACATGGGTATCATGCTCTGAGTCAAAAAAAAACCCAGTCTTCTCCAGACTGGCTTTTTTTGCAGCTCTTGCAGAGAGGGCAGATGTCTTCTGATACAAAATACACTTCAGGACTGGAGGAGGCAGGAGCATCAGCTAACAGGCAAGGTCTTAACCCGAATAAACTCACGTCCTGCAGTGCCTTGTATGGGGAGAACTTTGGGAAATGCTGCTGAAAAGAGAACACAAAGAGAACAAGAAACAACCGTCAGTGTTTCCATTTGTCCCTGTTCCAGGTACAAGTTTAATTTTGGCTAGTAACCATGCCAGTAACCATGCATTTCCTACATTTGTCTTTCTGCTTTCGAAAATATCCTCCTGCTGGTTTTCAGTAGTTCTTCATTATAAAATTCAAAGCAAAAATGGACAGGGTGTGTGTGCACATGTATACATGTCATGTGTGTGACATGTACTAGTGTTCCCCCCTCAATTTGATATCACAGGTACATACATGTTACCCAGGCTCATACATACATCTTTCTGAGGGGCTTTGCAGTCTCATGCTCCTTTGGTGCTTTCTTTCCACGAAGCTGTTGCCTTTCTTGGTTTAAGTCTTCCAAGCAGCCACGACTGCTGGCAGTGGTAGCAGAGTATGGCAAATCTGATGGCTGCTGCTGGACTCCTAGTCCCATTTCTTTGCCTTCTCCTGAGCAGCAGCATCCACAGGCACAGCAAGGAGTAGATGAAAGGCAAGTTGAGAGGCAGACGGAGCCCAGCCTGGCTAATTGCTGCTGCTGGAGAGGAGGGGACCCGGCTCCACAGCAGTGAGGGCTAAAATGCTCCAACAGGGGGAGGGAGGAAGCGTTTGAACAGCAGCAGAACCATCCTCCCAAGGGCTGAAATTGCACTTGGCCTGTTTGCCTCCCTTCCTGTTTTCTAGATAGCACTGTGCAAGGTCTATGGCTGTGTAGGACAGGAGTCTGCCCATTCCTTCCCTGCCACAGGCAAAGTCTTGGAATACAAAGGCCTCAGATCCATGATTTATTTCATGTTGTTAGTCAAATATCATCCATGCCAGGAGCATTTTACTAGCAAAATAACCGTACTGGGTATCTGCTTTGGTGCTGAAGCCACTGAATAGGGAGGCCTGGTTTGTTGAGGAGTGACATCCCACGGCTTAGCTGAACCCCTGCGCTCTCAGACAGAGGAATCTCCCTAAGTTCAAGCACAGTTTGCTTCATCTCAAGTTCAGATAATCCAATAGGGAAAAAATAAGCCCTGATTTTCTCCTGTCTTGCTCCATGTCTGTTCCTGACCTGTGCGAAGCCAGCAGGAAGCATGGCTTTCCTGGCTGCACTCCTGGTCTGTGTCATCCAGCTGGGCGGCACTTCGGCACTGGCAAGTCCTGAGGGGCAGGAGGCAGAGGCTGCTGCCCCCATCTTACTCCCGATGGGACTGCAATGGTTTCTGAAATTCCTGTGCTTTCCTCTTGTGCTTTTGCCCATTCATGTATCATCTTCCCAAGGTTTCTTTCTCAGGTTCATGTGAGTGAGCTTTGCTCATGCTCTGGGAGTGAGCTGGGAGGCAGAGAACGGAGAGCTGTGGCCGGCACGGAGCGGCCAGGATTACATTAAAGATATTCTCCAAACCAGACCCAAGAACTGTCTACTCAATAAGCACATTCCTACATGCACATTCTTCATACTTATTTCTACTCTGTTTACAAAATTGTCACAGCTTCTTTCATTATATCCTCTCCCCTCTTGCCAGGCCCTTGGAGCTTGCCTCCATGATGCTGAACACAAAAGAAGGGTGTCCAAAGGTGTCCGTACCAAACCCACAACTCGAGTCTAACAAATCTCTTCCAGCCTCCCTTCCATTCCTGACACCCATAAGCTGAGATAGGCATAACAGGGAAAGCCAGGCTGATTACAGGATGGGATCTGGGTCATGAAGTGCAGCAGTGCGCTTGAATTTTGCTGCCATCTACAGTCTATGGGGAGAGTAGTTTAGGCAGGGGCAGGAGCAAAGCCAGCAACGGGGATTGATTGTAGTTCAAATTAGGAGTAAGAAAAGGCAACTCACTGGTGGCAGGAGCCTTTAGGCCGGGCCCAGAATCAGCCTAACCTGGCTGTGCTCTTTCTGCTCACCTCACAGCACGGCCAGAGCAAGCTGACTTTCCTGTGCACATGGTCCCTGGTTTGTTAGCCCAAGCCATTTATGGAAACAGGTTTGTTGGCAATGCCTAGTGTAAATCTGGAAGGACTGCCCGTGAGATGCTGTTTGTTTCTTGAAAGGATGTTCCTCTAATCTTGACTCTGAGGTAAAAGTAGAGGGGCAGATTTTGACGTCTGCTGCCTGAGATGGAGTCTGCAGAAACATCATGGATAAAAGTTGAGGTACTGTCCATTTACACCAGCACAACTGAGACTTGGCCCTGGCTTCCAATCAAACCAGCAGGTCTCAGGGGATCTTATCTACACTGTTTCTAAAACCTGTTTCTTATGGAGAACAAAGGCAGTGCCCTTAATCTGAAGTTCAGAATGTTTGCAGCAATCATCTACCCAAAACCAAACCCAAAAACTTCACACAAGTAAAATTCCATTAGAAAGACACCAAAGAAAATACAATCTTTTCCTGGTGCCTTGCTGTTCTATGAGAAGGACCAGCCCTATTTTCTTCAGGAAAGGGCAATCCTGCAGGAGAGCAGCTGTGTTTGGACATTTTGTGCAGTTTTAGACTCCTGAGCTGAACCTGAACTTTTCAAATACTTTTTTTTTTTTTTTTTGAGATAACTCAGCAGTACAAGTGTTGTGCTATTTTGTGCTAATAAAAAGTTAGCACCTAGCTGGCTAGCAGTGGTTTCAGCTGAACCCATAGCAGCCTGCCAGGTTATCCACGCCCAACCAGTGCTCTTCCCGAGGAAGCGGAGCTGTGATGCCAGCGGGTGAATGCAGCGCGCCGAGCAGTGCCACGCCAACAGCCCCGGTGCTGTGTGTGCACAGCAGGCCGGCTCTGTGCCTGCTGCACCATCAGCAGCTGCCTCGTGAGGACAAGCTGGGCTTGTGTTGGGGGCCTTCAGCCTCTGCTCTTGCCCAGACAAGCTTGAGCAAGCTGATGAGCATCGCTTTGCCTCACTCCCACTTGTCAGATGGGATTTTAACTCAGCCCAGGCGCCCTGGGGACAGGCGCTGGACAAGAGCCTGTAGCAAGATGAGGGCTCTCTGATCTTGCAGCTCCTGACATTTCTGCCAACGCTGGTAGCAGAGAGACCAGTGCTGTTGGTGGCTTTTTGATGCAGAAACTGAAACAGGACTCAAAATGAGCTGAGACCACCTGCCTCTTTGTCTTCTCAAAAGGCAGCTGAACAGAGAGAAGCCTTTTTACTTCTAACAGGTCTGACCTGTGAACAGGAATACCGGTGCCTGGGGGATTTAGGATAATCACTTCTCATTAATGTTCAGGACACTCCCCCAAAATACCTTCCCTTGCCTTTCTCTTGCTTGTCATCTTTCCTCCCTTCCCCCACACTCCATTCTATATTTCTTCCTTCACTGCTCCTGCTTTTCTTCCATTCTTTGGTTCCCCAAATATCTTCAATCAAAGCAAACTTGTTAAATTCCCAGTCTGCTTTTACAAACCGTGGCTTGTGCTCTGTGCTTGCATTCGAACCCAAACTGCGGAGCAGCGACCGCTACTTTCCCGAGTACCGAGCCAGTACCGAGTGCCTGCTCTCCAGGGAGGGCACTGGGCTCACACTCACTTGACGGTGGCTGCACTCGCACTGTAATCAACATCTACCGCCTGGCTGGACTTTAAATGAGAGTAGGGTGTGAGTTTCCTTCTCACTTCACAATCAGCATTACCCCGAGCAAGGCTTTGTTTGTCAAAGCAATCTGAGGGATGCAGGATGGAAAGCGCTGGATCTACCCAGAACTATTAGAACAGGGGAATAGGTACCTTAAGGTAATGGGGCTTCTCTTCTGCTAAGAGCCTCCTTTACAAGTGTTATCTGGAGACCTGCTAACCCTGTAATTATCCCCTCAGCATGAGCACCCTCTTCAGAAGGAAAGACAGACCACAGTGCTGTGGTCCTGAGAATGAGCAACCTCTCCCGCTGATGCCCCCGCGCGTGCGAACCCTCGCACGGACACACACACCGTCCCGGCTCAAGGGAAAAACGCAGCCGGGGAGTTTTGCACAGAAATCCCTAACAGGGAAGCCTCGTTTGGAAATCTCCGGGGGAGAGATCACCTGTGTGCCTGACAGTCTCCCTGATATTTAACTAGAGTTTTATCTAAATCAACACCAAATATAAGTTTCCACAGAGTGAGAGACTGAAGTATGTACATAAACCAATAGCACCTCTTTGTACAAAGTTGAAGGTTTGTCAGTCTATTTTCACGTAGTTGTCAAAAAGAGCTTTTTCATTCTGCTCAAGGATGGAAAGTTTCCTTAATTTAATACATAGGCACCTACCACTGCATTTCTGCTAAGCTCATCAAATGATTGCCTCATAACAACTTTTATGGTGTTTAGTATTGGGCTGTGAAGGTGTTATATTATAGTTTTGATACTTAGATTGACTAGTCTTGATACTTAGAAAATAATTTAACTAGACACACTTTATTCTGGAATTTCTTCATAAACTTGTTGCTGTGGTTATTGTCATGTGCATAACAACAAAGGCCCTTGAAGTCCAGGAGTAAAGAGGCCTTGAAATCAGTGCAGGAGGGTCTGAACTGTAGCTTTGCTTCCAGATTTAGAGAGCCTGTCTTGGGTCAAGCCCACCTAGACTAGCAAGAAGGCTTGTCCTGGCTGCACGCTGGATCACACTTGGTCTCGTGTGCCAGCTGGAGCATTGAAACAACTGATACTTGGATGTTATCACAGAAACTTCATTTAGTTTATCTGTTTAAACGCTCATCAAGCCTTTCTTGACAGAGCTCTGTCACTAACAACAACAAATACAAAAATAAGCCAAAATGCAAAAAATGGGCAAAGAACAGTGAGACTTCAAAGCAGATAATGAAGAGCCTTGCAACGCTGTGCTGCTTATCTGTCATGAATAATCCCGGGAGACACATCAGTTAAACTGGGTATCGTTGGGGAAGCAGCATTTAGCAAATGACAGTTGAAGGAGGTAGAATCAGAGTGGAAATGCTTTTTGAAAGGGGATATTTGAATATGTAAGCAATAGAAAGGAAAACAAAAGCCATGAAGGTGAGTAATATCTGTGGCAAAGCAAAAATCTGCAGAGAAAGAAAATTCTCTAAGGGGAAGGACAGGGATAAAGCTGGGACAGAGCTGTGCAATAATGGGGAAAGAGAAGCTGAAGTCAGGGTT
>VZSG01000149.1:270931-285772 GCA_013398315.1 Nothoprocta pentlandii
GAGCAAGGCTTTGTTTGTCAAAGCAATCTGAGGGATGCAGGATGGAAAGCGCTGGATCTACCCAGAACTATTAGAACAGGGGAATAGGTACCTTAAGGTAATGGGGCTTCTCTTCTGCTAAGAGCCTCCTTTACAAGTGTTATCTGGAGACCTGCTAACCCTGTAATTATCCCCTCAGCATGAGCACCCTCTTCAGAAGGAAAGACAGACCACAGTGCTGTGGTCCTGAGAATGAGCAACCTCTCCCGCTGATGCCCCCGCGCGTGCGAACCCTCGCACGGACACACACACCGTCCCGGCTCAAGGGAAAAACGCAGCCGGGGAGTTTTGCACAGAAATCCCTAACAGGGAAGCCTCGTTTGGAAATCTCCGGGGGAGAGATCACCTGTGTGCCTGACAGTCTCCCTGATATTTAACTAGAGTTTTATCTAAATCAACACCAAATATAAGTTTCCACAGAGTGAGAGACTGAAGTATGTACATAAACCAATAGCACCTCTTTGTACAAAGTTGAAGGTTTGTCAGTCTATTTTCACGTAGTTGTCAAAAAGAGCTTTTTCATTCTGCTCAAGGATGGAAAGTTTCCTTAATTTAATACATAGGCACCTACCACTGCATTTCTGCTAAGCTCATCAAATGATTGCCTCATAACAACTTTTATGGTGTTTAGTATTGGGCTGTGAAGGTGTTATATTATAGTTTTGATACTTAGATTGACTAGTCTTGATACTTAGAAAATAATTTAACTAGACACACTTTATTCTGGAATTTCTTCATAAACTTGTTGCTGTGGTTATTGTCATGTGCATAACAACAAAGGCCCTTGAAGTCCAGGAGTAAAGAGGCCTTGAAATCAGTGCAGGAGGGTCTGAACTGTAGCTTTGCTTCCAGATTTAGAGAGCCTGTCTTGGGTCAAGCCCACCTAGACTAGCAAGAAGGCTTGTCCTGGCTGCACGCTGGATCACACTTGGTCTCGTGTGCCAGCTGGAGCATTGAAACAACTGATACTTGGATGTTATCACAGAAACTTCATTTAGTTTATCTGTTTAAACGCTCATCAAACCTTTCTTGACAGAGCTTTGTCACTAACAACAACAAATACAAAAATAAGCCAAAATGCAAAAAATAGGCAAAGAACAGTGAGACTTCAAAGCAGATAATGAAGAGCCTTGCAACGCTGTGCTGCTTATCTGTCATGAATAATCCCGGGAGACACATCAGTTAAACTGGGTATCGTTGGGGAAGCAGCATTTAGCAAATGACAGTTGAAGGAGGTAGAATCAGAGTGGAAATGCTTTTTGAAAGGGGATATTTGAATATGTAAGCAATAGAAAGGAAAACAAAAGCCATGAAGGTGAGTAATATCTGTGGCAAAGCAAAAATCTGCAGAGAAAGAAAATTCTCTAAGGGGAAGGACAGGGATAAAGCTGGGACAGAGCTGTGCAATAATGGGGAAAGAGAAGCTGAAGTCAGGGTTTTAGCTCAGCACCCTGCTGATCCTGCCTAAAATCCCAGCTCTAACACAGACTGCCTACATGATACGGAGCTTGTCATCTTGGGCTGTGGATTGCACTAACCATGGCAACCTACGTCTTCATGCTGAAGAAGTGTGAGCACACAATTCAAGGCTAAGGAACATTTTAACATTATTTTGGAGAGAGAAATTAATCCTTGAGTGAATCAGGGCTAAAATTTTCCCTTTCCATACCTGCTTATGAGCAGAGCAGCCCTTTATATATCACTGTCGTGGCACAACCTGCTCTAGGTGTTCTCAGTGAACACGAAGGGCAATAACGCTTGTGTAGATCCTCTTTTTGGTCTCTTTTGGTGCAGCGGTAGCTTCGCACTGTGTAACTATCGCTCCGTGTTGGAACCAGGCGGACATGCAGCCTTATCGTGGATGTGTTTCTGAGCAGCCGCTCAGCAGGCAAAGGGCTTTGGGGTGCGGGTGCGTCGGCTTCGCCCACACGCAGCACCCGGGTGCTGCTGGAGGCCACAGCCTGGGGTGCCGCGCTGGCATCTGCAGCCTCGGCAAAGCCCCCGGCCCAGCCATGCTGTGCCAAGGGACCCCGGGGAGGGAGCCGGGTGCTCCCAAAGGCAGGAGCTCATCCCTGCGAGCGGCAGGGCCAGCTGCAGCACAGCCTGCATCTGAGTGCCTTATACACACATTAACCTACCCTAACAGGGCTCTGGCCCTTATTGCAGTCTCTAGATCCTACTATAACACATTATAAGTGGTCTTGCTGCTGACCTGGTTACTCTGAGGATGGCATTTGTTATCTTTAGGTTCACACATATGGCATTTTACTAAAAGGGAGAATAACTGTTGTCACGGATACCAGACTCAGCAGGATGTTCTGCTATTATTACTGTGTCAGGGAAGAAATATTTGGGAAGGTGTTAGTATTAAAAGAAGTGGAAGTAAAAACAAAAAAAGTTCTCAGCAGTATCAGAGGTTATTTGAAATGCAGATTCTCCTTCCCCAAATCTGCAAGCAGTCCCGTCAGGCAGGGCTTCGATGAAGGGGAATCTCTGTGTGACAGATGATGAGAGGCAGTCAGGCGAGGATGGATACAGCACCTCGCTGCTACCACCTCGTAAGGACAGTGGAGCCCTTGGGAAGCCAGGTCCGCCTCTTCTCTGCCACAGGGTGCACACAGCTGCTGGAGAAGGTCAGGTTTGCAGAGCAAAGCAACCAACTGCTAAAAGGAGCATGGACTCCATCTACCTGCTGCCGCAGTCAAAAGAGAAGCTCCTGTTAGAGCACGTGTTCTGGGGGTGCAGTACAACAAAAGTCATTTTTACATCTCATTACGTACTTTTCACTAGTGCAAGCTGACTAGAGAAGCTCTAAAACGCCTACTGGCAAAACAAAAACATGCTCTTTATCTGCTGGCGTAAGAAAAAGAGGGATGCTAGAATTTGAAGGGGGTGGTGTCTTCTGTATAACAGCCTGTTTGGAGGCCTGCATGTATCAGCTGCGCTCAGAGAACTAGACAAGTTCAACAAATAAAAAAATCCCAAGTCAACAGCCAGTTGAATTTGGAAGAAACTCACTCCAGATGTGCAGTTGCATCATTTGTATTCATTTGCTTACAAACACATGGAAATCGTGGTTTGCAAGTTCAACTAACCTCAGAAGAGACATTTCTAAGTTTCAGTGCTTGGCTACTCAGAAAAGCCAAGCTCTGCATTCCCGTGTAGGAGTGTCTGTGCTGGAAGTGCCTGCAGCCACATCCAGGCAAAGACTGACAATGACATCACTTCACTCCTTTGACCAGCCGTTAGAAAGCAATCTGCATATTAATGACTGTGAACAACTAATTACATTTAACATTCAGTCTATGGAGTAGAAGAGTCATTAAGTTGTATCAAATAAACTTAACTAAGGAATACATTCAAAATGAATTTGTGATCTGGCAGTTATTATATAAATGGGAGAAAAGAATTCATTACTTTTATAAATTATTCATTTTATATTATTTGCTCAGCTGCAGTAAGTGTTAATAATTTTCTGTCTCAGGGAGGGAAAAATGAGAAATCATTTATTTATTCTCCTTATCATGCCAAAGTAAACAAAATGGAACAAACTTTATAAGTGCCCTATAGTTGTTCATCATTTTTTCTTCTTTCTGTAACCTTTTTATGTTCCTAAAAAACATTACTGAGCCTTTCTAACAAATATATTTTTGAAAACTTGACTGATTAACTGCTGTTTAGAAGACAAATTATATAAAACAAAGCAAGCTTTGATTCATGGAAAGGTTAGATGATAAATGGCAAACATATTGTTCTCTACAGAGAGTACATTTATGCATGGCTTCAAATACAACTTGCTCTCAATTTTAGCCATTTTGATCTTTTGCAATATGCAAGTAGAAACACTGTGTGCTTTGGGGATAAAAGAACAGTAAAAGATACAGTAGAAATGAATTAAGATTTTTCTACTTCTCAAAGTGTCTTTCCATCCAGTCAATAGTTTTGAACATGCAGCTGTGATCCCAAAGCTTCGGCGACCCCTTTCCTGGGGAAGTTGTTGGACTCTGGCAGCTGGAGGGAGGCTCCTCATTTCTGGAACAGCTCTCCTTTCTTCCGCTCTCGCTGTTCAGTGCGAAGCTTCAAGCTTTTCTTGCAGCACATTATTCTGAAGACAGAGCTACTCATCTCTTCATGGGGTTTTCTATGGTAACTGTTTGGGGATCTGATTGGTTGAAATTTTCAGATAAAAAAAATTGTCAAAAAATACAGACTTTTTTTTTTTAATCTGAAAGACTACTAGAAACATCTAATCTTAAGACTGTTGTCCCTCGCTTGTTCCTTTTCTTGTGTCATCTTTAGGGCCTGTTAGACAAAAGCTGTGTTGGTTCAGCTTCTTTATCTTCTTTTTTTTTTTTTTTTCCCAATTCTTTTAAGGGTCAATTTTCAGTCACATTTGTGAGCTGGCTGTGAAACTAGATCCTTAGATGTGATGTCCTACTGCTCAGGACATGGCAGCAGCAATCTGTAGAGCTCCCACTAGCCTGCCTTCAACCAAGGGGCTGTGGAAACTATGGCTCTCACAGAATGGTTGAGGTTGGAAGGGCCTCTGGGTATGATCTAGAGCAAGTCACCTACTCGAGCAGGGTCACCCACAGGATGTGAAACAGCCTGGCCTCAGCTCCTCGACACCCTGCCTCAAGGTGTTTGTATAGATGGGCAGTATCCCCTCTCAGCCTTCTCTTCGTCAGGCAGGACACACCATGCTCTCTCAGCTTTATTCACAGGAGAGATGCTCCAGTCTCCTAATAGTTTTCATCAAAAAAAAAAATCAATTCAAGCTAGATAGTTGACATGAAAAACTTCAGTACAAAGAGTATGATGAACTTGCAAACAAACAACAATTTTAGAGCGGGAAGCACCAGAGAGTCTTGAGCAGAGGTGTCATTCCCAATCTACTGTGCATGAGTACCATATATTCCATTGAATAGTGTGTATGACATTATGAGTATCTCCTATGGACACCTGTTCCCTTGGATTATCCCTGTGAACATATATCCATCCATGTGAACTGCGTGGCATTAATTTCTCTGCTCCAACTGTTTTATTGTAAGAAATGAGAAACTGGATTTCCATTTCACACATTCTTCTCCCAAAATGAAGTAGCCAGCACTTGACATTCTCCAAATTAACCTGAAGGGCACGCAAACTCCCCGCAGTGAAGGTGGCATCCAGCAGAGCAGGGAGCTCTGCTCCCCACAAGCACCCTTACGGTCTCTGTTCCCCTGACAAAACCTGCAGGCCAACTGGAGATGTTGCATAAGGAACCACTGTAGTCATGTGGAATGCCTGACGTAAAAGGATGCTGTATGCTGCAACATCTCCTGTAGCTCACAAAAAAATCATATTGTCAAAAGTCACCTGACAACACAAAGATATTGGAAAGCATTTCAGGAAACAATCAGCATTTATTAGTCAAATGGCTAATCTTTAGGAACATTCCTAAGATTTTAATCTGAATCCACTCTTCCCAGCTCTAAATGTAGGGAACGTTTTTGCATTTGCTGCACACTGCTGGGGGAGGACTGCAAAAATAAGGCAGCCAAGGCATTTCACATCTGTGTTTGGCCCCACAAATGTGCATGGAAGGTCTCTCCGGAACTGACTGGACATACTCGCTACTCCGCTGTTCCCTGGGAAGTCAAAGGAGCAGAAGCTACTTGTGCCCCCTGCTCACAGCAGCTGGCACCCGTTAGCCGCACTGGCTCGCGGGACATTGCAGGTAACCTCTCTTTGGAATGTGCAGCAGAATCAAATGTGCAGAACTTGAGGTCGGGAAGGATTAAGCACCTAAGCAGAGGAGAGGGTCCAAGTATCGGGCCAGGATCTGTCCCTGCTCACTTCAATGAATGTGAAACTCACTGACGTAAAAAGCTCACAGAGCCTTGAGCTTCTGGCAGGGTATAGATTTGTGTGTCATCTCTTTGCACTGGTGATATTTATGTTCAGCTGATTCTACCTGTATAAAACAGCAGGAATATTTGAGAGCACAAAGGCAAAAGCCAAAATGAAATCAAGCAGGTAAAAGAGCATAACTGAAATCTCACCAAAGCGTTTCCACTATATCACACTACAGAACTAAATGGAGACGTGCTGCATCTTCTTCTCTCAAAATATTTTTCTCAGATGGAAGACCTGTTATGTTTTGCTATGTGTGGAACAGGAGCCAACTGATTTTTATAATCATTTCTTTGTGCAGACGCACTGTCCCAGAAAATATATTCTCTCGCCTCCTGTTCTTCGTACAGCTTTATTAAGAAGGTAGCAGCCTGCAAAGGCTCATTTGAGAGGGCTCGGTGCCCTCTGCTGAGCTTGGATGCACAAACAGCAATAAGAAAAAAAACCTGATGTGGAGCCTTTTCACATAGGAAGGATCTCACATTTCCTGCCTTCACCAGCACTTTTTCCTTGTACAATAAATTGGGTGTTTGTAACGTTTTACCTAGACTCTCTTCCCCCTAGGGTTAAGGTTTGTAGGTTTATACTAAGCCTTCTTAGTATAAAGTAGACATCCTCTGAAGCCTAGCTTTAAAATCCCAGGACTCCAAGGCCTTTAAGAAAGCGGAGAAGCTCTCTGTACTGGGAACATTATTTGCTCTTGGAAAAGCCAGCAGCCATGCCAATTATATTCATTTTGATTTGCATATTCTACTATATTTTTACAATCACCATAGGAAATGCATGCCAAATAACTTTTGAGAAACACTGATTTTCTAACTACGAGCACTACCTGGCCTTTCACTGCAGTGAAAAAGGCTGCTAAGTAGCCCTGCTGGATTGCTCCGTGAAGCAAGGCCAGGAGGTGCCCAGGGGAGGGCAGAACAGAAACGAGGGGCACGTGTGTAAAGATGGGCACTTTGCCCCCAGTGCTAACAGCGTTTTTAGTATCGTACTTTATTCCTGAAAAAATGAGTTAGGATGCTAGATCCAAACCCCTCAGATTTCTGAAAAGATGAACTGCAATCTTGGTGAAAGCTCCTGATTTAGCCTCCTGGAGTTCCTGGGAATCACTGCAGCAGCCCTGGCAGCCATTGCCATGGAGCTACTTGAAAGATCAAAGCGTAAATGCAACATAGTCAAGCATCGTGGTCAACTCGCCTAGGCTTTGGTGAACACTGGATCTAATGCAAATTTTTCAGTTAAAACAAACAAAAAAACCCTGTGACACTTCATGTTCTTCTTCTAGGGAGGATATCACTTTTTGCTACATTCTCTATGAATTAAAATAGCTTCAGCATATGCTCGCTTCTTACATGTGAAGCATTTCCAGGAAAATCTTAGCAGTTCTACATGTGGAATAATAACTTGAGCTTCAGTTTCCCAGACAACGTGCTGCAACTTCACCTAGCTAACACAGCATCACTAAATCCCATAAAAGCCCACAACTGCCTTCCATCACTGACCTGGACCTTGTGTCACCTATTGGTCACAAACGTCAAATGTTTGTACTGCCACAACACTGATAGGTATGAATGAAAATGGGAAATCCTGGAATGCAGCTTGGGAGCTATGAATCTGTGGTGGAAAGACAGTCAGGATCAGACACAAGCAGTGTCTTTGGGCACTGGATCAGTTCAGTACCTAACATGACCTGCTCTGAAAGACCTAACTTGATGCAGCATGCACATGTTTACTTGGCTAGCAGAGCTGCAGGCATTTCTGAAGACAAGGAACATTAGATGACGTTCACAGCTAAGGAGGAAACCTCAGTGCTGCAAGTTCATTCCAAATTTACTACCTTTTTTCAGGATAAATTCAGGCATTTTCCTAATAATTCCAATCCATAAAGGACCTATTACATATTTATCACTGTGTGAGCTATAAGTGCCCACTTGGTCCTTCCATTGAATCCACTATATGACTCACAGGGTCTCTGTGGAAGCTCAGTATATATATATATAAATATATATATGTATATATATAGGCATACACGCTACTTGGTAGCAGCTGATTCTGGTCTTCAAGTTGTTTACCAAGTCCACTATTTATATCCTTTGTTATCAGTGCTTGAATATCTGTACCAGCGATGTCTGTACAAACTGACAACCAGATACCATTGTATGCAGTAAATAAGCATCTTTCTGCTAAGCTGGTTTGTTATGATTTCACTTAGAGAAAGATAAAGATGATGGAATATGACTTATCACTGACAAAAAAATGGGTTTCTTCCCAGAGACTGAGAAATGTCCAAGTCTCATGATTTTTTCTGCTGTCTGCTCTGCCTGTCTCTGTGATTTATGATGAACATTCCCTTACTAACAGGCAGGTTATTCCTTTCAAGCCACAATTTCTCATGTTGGAAAGCAATCCATTTTATACTGAACTACCATTGGATCTGACCACCACTCAGACACATTGACTGATGCATAACAAAAAGCTGCTCTCACTTGCTAACATTTTCTTTCTTTCGCTCAAAAGAGAAGGGGGGGCACTCCCCATGAAGCACTGATTCTCTTTAATTTCCTGGTTAGGCTCTGTTTAAAATGTAAGCGAGTAGATGATAATAAGGATAAGCCAAAGGCAAATTGAACATTTTGGAGGCAGCAATCTCTCTGCCATGCTACTGTAACAACAGCACATTATTCCCGCCCAGGTTCACAAGAAAATTGCAAACTCTCTATTATTGAAGCATGCTGGTGGATAAATCCTGCTCATTCTTAACATGAATGAGTAACCCTTATTTCAGTGAATAGCTTGACCAGGGTCACAATTACCAACCAGCTTGTGATTCACTTCTTTCTTTGCTCAGTGTGAAGCAGGATAGAGAGCAGCTGATTTCTCGTACCCTTTGCAGCTCCATCCAGCTGTCTTGTGAAATCTCGGGCAAAAGACAAAAGACTGAAGATCCTTCACATAAAACTTGCAATCTTAGACTGACTAATAACAAGGGTATGATTCAACATTTCTTTACTGTGCCATGATGCGAAAAAAGTCCTGTACTGGCCAGCTGACTGAGAGGTAACTTGAGTTCACTTGGGGTTGTTTCTTTTGTGGTATAAGATTAGGAAAAAGCTGTAACAAATGTTCTGCAGACACTGGCTAGTATACCTGTGAAGTCCAACCAGAGACATGACCAACAGCATTTTAAATAGCTTGGCTAGAGAAAAATCCTTTAAGGTATTCAGATCCTTTGTGTGTGTATTTTTCAGGTAACAAGCGTAAGATCAAAGCCCTGCATTGAAGCATTGCTGAATTTCACTTGTATTTCCAAACTAATCACATCTGTATTCAAGTGCTGCAAGCAGTCTCTGTGCTTGCTACTGCTCCTCTAAATATCATGAACAATTCAGAAATAATTAAGCTTTTGACAAAAATTATATGCTGCATGACTCCAATCTATGAAAGATTAATTTGTTGATTCCAAAATATTCTATGCATCATTATTACAATTGGGCCCCTTTGCTCTATTTTTATGATCAATAGTGTATATATTATGACAGATCATGCAGAGCTGCATTCCTTATTTAGCATTATATATATCCTCACTAAGCACTATAATAAAGTAACTCCTAAATAAAACTAAGAGGTGTTTTATGGCTGCAGCAGAGATACAATTAAATTTAGGAGACTCTTGTTTCAAGGATAACCTTAAACAAATTGTGATTTGAGATTAGTGGCATATAAGTATGTGCAAACAATTAGACTTTGTTCTGGGAAATTATAACCTGTCCTACAGACATAGACTTAATCAGGTGTCCGGGGGCTTCACTGACCTAGGGACAGTGTCAGGATGACATCAATAATGAGGATTATGAAATTATCTAAATGCACAGTTAAATTAATAAGAAGAGTTCTGACTTTAATGATCCTTGGCATTTTGTATATACTCATCCCTTGCTCCAAGTTAGTTGCCTCCCTCCAGAAGCGACTCAAAGAAAACTTATTTTGCTCCCAGTTTCTAACCATGCAACTGAATTACAATCAGCACTAAAGAGGTTATCAAAGGAATGTAAACATGCTCATATGGCTTGCATTCTCACAGCTATGCAGAAGACTGTATGGGACTGAATGCCAAGTGGGCAAGGAAAATCCCACCCCTTCCATATCTTTGAGGCAGTCATGAGATTCCAACTTTTTCTTCTGCCAGCCACCCCAGGTAGCAGACAGGTGCCCCATGAGTGCCATGATGGATATGCTGTAATAATATAACTTGGTCTTCCTGAAAATATTGGAATGGATGTAACAGTGATTTTTGCTCTCTTGAAGAGAGATATGGGAACACAGAAAGTTCATCTGTCTTCCCCTGATATTAACCTGCTCTTAATACCTATTAGCTTGATGCAACTGCTGTACAAGAGAAATACATCACTTCTACAAAACTCCTCATATTCTCAACTGTAGAGGCCAGTATCTTGCAGAGCAGCAGAGCTCGCAAGTCAGCACAGAGCAGTAACTCCTGCATGTCTGATGCCAGTGATGCACAGCCGCATAAACCCTAGCCCAGTTCCTTTATTCCCAGTACTATAACAAGTCTTTTCTGCTTTAGATGCTTCAGAGCAAAGCCATTTCTCACCTTTGGCATAGTGAGTTGTCCATACTAAGTGTGGCCTCTGAGCTCGTCAGACAGCTGGAACAATACGGCAAAGCTGGCTGAGAGCTGGTTTGTTTCTTACCCAACAGATGTCATTGCTGTCTTCTACAGCAGTTGTTTCAAGCCCAACGAAACACACCTCTGTTCTTCTCTTGGAGGCTACCTCAGCTTTTTGAGGCCGCTGCATTAAGTGCATATGTCACTGCTTCAGGACATGCTGCTTTCATTTTGCTGTTCAGAGTCAGAGCAGGCTCAAGGTGAACTTTCCCTCAGGTGAACTTTCTCTCATTAGTACATTAAACTGCGTCTCTTTCAGTGTGGGAATATTGAAATAATTTCTCAGCAGAATGTTCGCCAGGGTGACTGTGGGAATCTATACCTATGTGCTATATATAGTTATTACTTTAAAATTGTCATTAGAGAAGAGGAAGCAGAAGAAAATGATAGAGAATGGACTCTGTCATTAGCAACTTTATTGGTAGGAACTGTCCTGGCTCACTCTTTGACTTGTTCATTGAGTCATGATGCACACACTTAGCATGGAGATAAGGAAGCTGAAGTGGAAGATGTGTCCCTCAAAAATAATCTGCTTTACAAGTCATGTACTTCGATTTCTAGCTTTTCAGTGTTTCCTTGTAACTTGCTCCGTGTAATTAATAGAGCATTTCTAGGCAAAGGATTTAATTCCTATACACGGAGAGAAATGGAAGTGGACTAACCCACTCACAAAAACGCTTCTTTTTAAATTTTATCTCATTATTTATCTCTTCCCTGTCTTGCCTTGCTAAATTTACAATTTCAAAAAGATTAATCCTAGTTTATTATTGAAAGTGTGTTAACATTACTGTGGTCATCAGGTTAGTAAAGATCACTGCTGAACAATGCATAGCTCATTGGAAACTGCTTCTACAGAGCACTTGTAGTTTTGTGGAGGAAGAATACTACAGAAATGACCAAAAAAAAAACGTTAGTGGTGATTAGATCCGCTGGTTTTCCAGACTGTGTCCAGATGTAATAGGACTGTGTGTTTTAAGCTAGTGAGAGGTAAAGAACAAATCAGATAGTTTTGATGGAACTTTCATTACATACAGGCACATTCTCACTGCAGATGAAATTATTTTACAGTTACTGTGAAGCTGGAGTTTCTATCCATATAGTTGCATACCACATTAAACTAACACAGTAACACTGGTCCAAATCTCGTCTAGTTGTCTCTTACTAAGAAAATCTCTACAGAATAGAGAGGATGAAAGTAAAATGACACTCACTGTGTTTTTCTTGCTTCTATTCTAAGCTCAAGGCTTGAGCCGCCTGCAGGATGGCAGCTCGCTCTGTTTCACAGGAACATTCAAATTTAGGAAAACGGTTTTTGCTTCACGTTAGAACCAAAGCAGGATCCTTACCATTGCTATCAATATATGAGCTTAACAAAACAAAACAAAACAAATGACAACTCTTAAGCACAAAGAACAAAGATAGGGCCAATTGAAAAAAAAAAGCCTTCAATTAAAAGATTAAATTAAGGAATCATTAATCAGTCATTATCAGCCAAAATGGATGTGTGGACAAATTAACAGCATTACAAGAATGTTCCTCTTCTTAAGCAAAAGTCAATAGTTATTTCAAAGGAAAATCTGGTAAAATTATATATGAAAAGAGTGTCTTTTACTCTCACTCCATCCCCACTCTGTTTTCCTTCTTCTTCAAATACAAAAACAAAGCTGAAGTGATTAGAGTGATATCAATGCTGACTAAGTTGCTGTTACGCTGAGCAGATCGACTCATGTAGCCACAGTGGCACTTTCTTTACCTCTGGTCCTTACTGTTTGCTGGCAGACAGAGAAAAGTTGGGCTTTAAAAGGGTGCCTAATTAAGAGAATTCACCTTCAGACCACTCTTTAGCTGGGACATCATGACAGAGAACAATACACCACCATCATTTGTGCTATATTGTGAGGCTGAGACATTCTAGGGTAGACATTTGGAAAGCTTTGTTAACATTAAAGCTGCCAGGTCTCCCAGATCCCCACGAGAGAGTACTGGCACAGTTGGCCTTAGGTGCTGATGGAGATTGCCTCATTTTCCAGCTACAGCAACTTGTAAGGAAGTGCATTAGCTAAACGTGTCTTGGTAAAGCCAAGGGAAAATGTGTGGAGGGGTTCTTCTTCAGAGTTTCTTCAGTTCTACAGAGAGTCAATTTTTTTTTTTTTTTTTTGACATGGAGTGGTTATTTCTGCATGTTTTCCCATGCTGAATATTCTAAGGACCTTAATCCAGCTATCTGTGCTGTTCATGAAACATGAGACGTGCAAATCTGTTTGGAAGGCACCCAGTCTGGCTATGGCTGTTAAGCCCCCTCAGCCCTACAGAGATGTGCTCTCTTCTCACCTCGGGAAAGTCCTAAGAACTGTTTGTCCCTCAGTCCCCCATCTCTAAACCACAAGGAACTTAACTTAGCTGTTTCACAGAGATGTCATAAGACTGATTACCTAATCTCTATAAAGTTTGCAAAGAGAATTGTACGACGTGCTTCCTTGGAAACATGAGGGAGAAGAGAAGATGACTGACAGAATATAAGAATAGCCAGACTGAAGGTGATTTCCTGGTCCTGTGATCCTATAATAACATTGTAAATAGTAGATGAGTGTTAAGAATTATAACGAATGTAAAAACACAAAATCCATTTTAAGAAGTCTACCATGTTTTGGCTTTTGAAAAAAAGCGCAGAGTAACATAAAGCTGACAAATTGAAGCTGAACTAACTTCAGTAGAAAACTACTGGCCTTTCTTAAGATTTGAAATATGAAGAAGTACAACTAATACAAGCTAAAATTTATCATTTCACCAAAAATCTTTCTTTTTATGCAACCAATAATATTTGTTTTGCTTCAAATAAAATTAAAAACTTCACGCTTTCTTCTTATGTCAATAAAGTAGCACTAGAACTGATTTAAGACATTTTTTTGTCCCTTCTCATATGGCTGTGAACAGTCCAATAATCTTGATCTTTTGCATATGAATATTCATATGTATATTTCTATAATAACCAGGTGCCTTTTGGGGCCAACACAAGTGAAAGCAGGTTGGCTGGTGCAACAGTATTGCCAAACAAGTTTTCCCCAGGCAATGGCATGAAATTATTTAGAAGGTGAAAGGTCCAACCTCCAGAGCTAGAAGTAGCAAGGTACTTACTCACTAGGTGAACACCTGCCTCCGACTTTCTCAGGATATACTGGTTTCTGCATAGAAATTTTAATTGCAAAATCCCCAAGCATTTAGCAAGCAGAGTACAAACAGCTGCTCACTGAAAGGACTCTGTGAAATGCGGTGGCTTGAAATAGCACCTATACTCTGCTGCAGCAGTGACAGATAAGGGCAGTTTCGGCTGAACCTGAGGGACGCTTTGGCAAGTAAGTATGCAGCATTAGCAAGAATTTGTGCTCTCAACAAAAGTGCTACAGGGGGTTAGTACCAAGAGCATCTTTTGATAGGAATTAACGATATTACACTTGGGTATGGAAGAGTAGTGGGTTTAGCGTTAGGAAGCGCAGGATCCACGGCTGCACTGCCTCTCGACTTACCGACCTGAGAGGGCAGTTTGCAGAGCACACCAAAGCCCCAGCCAACCTGGACTCCACAAGCGGCAGGAATTTCCTGAGAAAAAAACATCCCAGAAACACTCCAACAAGCCACCTCGTAGGACATCCACAACGCTTTGAGATGCGAGAAATTTTCAAGAGAGAATTTTTTTGCCACCCTTCCCTTTTGCTTTTCTTTCCCTAGGGCTAATCTTGCTGACCTCTTCCTAGCCCAAACGCTGCCCGCGCTGCGGGGAGGAGGAGGAGGAGGAGGAAGGAGCAGAAGGAGGAGCGTCACCTGCGGCCGGAGGCCGGGCTGGCCCGGCCCGTCCCGTGGCGTCGCGCGCTCCTCCCGGCCAGGTGCGCGCTGGAGCAGGAAGCGGCGGCGGCGGAGGAGCGGAGCGGAGCGGAGCGGAGCGGAGGGACGGCCGAGCCGCTCGCTCGCTCGGAGCCCGCGCCCATGCGGCGAGATGGCGGCGGGCCGGGCGCTCCTCGCGCTGCTGCTCCCCGCCGCGCTCCTCTCGGCCTCGGCGCAGCTCCCGCGGCGGGAAGGTAGGGCCGGGAAGGGCAGGGAAGGGAAGGGCCGCGTCGGGAAGGGCTGGGAGGGGAAAGGAGAAGGGAGCGGCGCGGGCGCCGCGCTGCCCGGCGGGTCCCTCAGGGAGAGGGGGCGCCGCGCGAGCCCCTAACGGCCGCGCG
>VZSG01000149.1:285792-296498 GCA_013398315.1 Nothoprocta pentlandii
CTCCCCGCCGCGCTCCTCTCGGCCTCGGCGCAGCTCCCGCGGCGGGAAGGTAGGGCCGGGAAGGGCAGGGAAGGGAAGGGCCGCGTCGGGAAGGGCTGGGAGGGGAAAGGAGAAGGGAGCGGCGCGGGCGCCGCGCTGCCCGGCGGGTCCCTCAGGGAGAGGGGGCGCCGCGCGAGCCCCTAACGGCCGCGCGGGGCCCTAACGGCCGCGCGAGCCCCTAACGGCCGCGCGAGCCCCTAACGGCCGCGCGGACCCCTAACGGCCGCGAGCCCCTAACGGCCGCGCGGGCCCCTAACGGCCGCGGGGCCCCTAACGGCCGCCGCGGGGGTCGCCTCGCAGGGCGCCCCGTCGGGGTCTCGGCGGGAAGGAACCGACACCCCCCAGGAGCTTGCCTGTCGTTTTATTTTATTTTACTTTACTTTACTTTACTTTACTTTACTGTTGTCCCCCACTAAGCTTTGGGGAGGTGCTGGGTGCCCCGTGGCGAGGGTGGCGCCGCGGGGAGCCGCTCAGTGCGGCCACCCCATGCCCACGGCCTGGGGGGTTTTCCTCTCCTCTCCACGGAAGGTGGCTAAACCCCCAGCTCTCCCGGTCTTATTCAGTGCTGGCTTTAAAAATGATTTCTTAAAGTGCTGCAGCAGTGCCGCAAACATTTCTTCTAACTCATTTCTTGTGGGTTTATTTATTTATTTATTTTATTATACACCTGGTCTGCGGAAAGGAATGTGCGTTGGGTGTCTTTCCCCCTATAAATGTGTAAAGCTTTACAGGTCCTAGAAATCCTTGTCTGCTTCCCGGAATGAAAAGTGTACTCTGGTGTAAATAACACCACTTTTGGAGGGAAATGGGAGGAATTCCTTCAACATTGTTTCCTGCTCTGCAGTTCTTGGATATAATTTAAAACTTGTTGAAATAAGGGCCTGCTGCAAGAATCTGTCATTTGCAGACTTCTTTTTCTTTTTCATAAATATTACTCAATCTTCTTAATAGACCACCTGATAAGCTGTGCATGCTGGCCATCAGAAAGGGCTGTATTTGCCCAGGTCGTCTGAGGCGAGATTGCTGCCCCCTCCCAAAGCTGGTTCTCCCTCGAGCTTCCTTACTGTTTGCAGCAATCCTGTTTATACAACACACACACACACACACACACAAAAAAAAAAGGACTATTAAGTCCTGTCCACAAGCATGAAGGAATTCAGCTTACATACACAAACAGAGCATGCGGGATTATCTTCAGTTTCAACATCTTCATTGCCAAAAATGGAAGCAACGGAAGTTCAAACCTGAACGTGCTATTTTGTAGCTGTTAGTCCTCACAGAGTCTCCAAGTATGAATTTCATGAGTACAAAATAACTGCCAAGTTATCTTGAGTGATTACGAACAAGCTAGAGTCTGAAGTGAAATTTATGTCTCTTAACATTTCCATCACCTTGGTTATGTTTACGTGTGGTGCTCGACCATCATTACTCTAAACATGTGGTTTAAATTTTGACTGTGTAATCTGACAGCACTGAGGTTTATGTTTCAAGCTATTTAGTCTAGTCCTTTTAAATAAAACATTCTTAATTATGTATAGCCTGTAGGAATAAAATTAATGGCAGCTATTTCCCTCTCCTTTCAAAGGATAAAGAATACTATATTGAGGTTAACTGTGTTTTCTTTTTAAACAAAACAAACTTGAAAAAGGGTTTTTTTTTTTTTTCTCAAGAAGAAGAGGAACTAGACTTTCCAAAGTTCTTTCATCATTAAGGAAACTAATCAAAAAACTGTCAAGTGCATTTTTTTCCTATATGAGTCCAGATCTTTGCTAGGATATGTGGCAGCCTATTAGTCATATTTTTCATCAGAACCACCCTCAAAGTGCCTGCTCATGCATTCTTTCTTGCTTTGTAGCTGGGCTACATCATCAACACTTTCTATACCTTTTTTTTCTTTTTCTCCATGAATCTTCTTAATGCCGGCCATGAAGCTTCACAGATCTTGCTCTTGAGGTACAGTACAACTCTGTTCGAGCCAATGTCTTTGATTTTTGGTTGTTACCATCATGTACCCAAACTTCTCCTCTATTAGGTTTATAACATCTCCACTGGGATTATGCATTCACCCATACTGTTGGCATTTTAGAACATTACGCCTGCTTTTTGCAAAAAGAGAAGACTCGGCTCCAAGGCAGGAGTGAATTTTGCCCATAGCATTATTATCTTGTTGTTGTTGGACCTAATAGTGGGCAGAGTATTGGCTGTGTGGTTGTACAGGGCGCTCTGGGTGCAGAATCTGCCCTTGGAGAGCACAGGGAGGCTAACACGGCAAAAGCAAATTGGATGGGAAGGCACAGGGGAGTTGAAGTAAGATGGTGAGTTAGATGAGGAAAATCTAGGCTATTCTTATTTTTGAAAAAACTCTTTAAAGACAAAAATCTTGTGTGCCCTGGGTCTTTCTTAGCTTAATTTAGAGGAAATGGGGAGCAAAGGGGAGAAAGAGAAACAGTTCTCTTCACAACCAGAGAAGTTCTACAAAACACCCCTGGTAGATCCAATGGTTGGTGGTTGCCAATGGAGGTCCCTCTTCCTGCCTTGTCCCCCTTCCTCCGTATCCGTGTGTTTCCTTGCCCCTCTTCTGCATGAACCGCAGAGCTTGCATGCGCCAAGCTGCTCTGTGGTCCTCCTGTATTCACTCATGCAGCATCTTCCCCGTTCCCTCTAGGAGCCTTTCCATGTGCGTGTCAAACAAGACAAGTCAAATTTGTTTTCCTTTTTTTTTTCCCTCTTGATTCAATGTTATGCACAACATAAATAATTAACTGAAACACTGGCTAGCTTAAAGGTGGAAAATAACGTAAAGAAGTTCTTGGCAGTATAGCTGTGTATAGATGCAGGAGTGTGGATGAAGTGTTACATACCTGACCTTTTAAAAGTGATTTTCAACTCAAATATGTCTCTTGAAAGCATAATGAAATTAATCAGACTTTTATACAGTCTGTGACACGGAGTTGTTCTAAACATAAAATCGTGGTGATTAAAATCTGTAAACATATTTCTGCATTCATTATTTTATTTTGTTTGTTTACATTGCAATGAATTATCAGGTAACGTTACTTTGTTTTATGCTCCACCTTTCAGGTAAATTTTCTCCTCAGCTGACTGATTTGGGCTATACATGAATCCTAATATGCAAAGCTGCTTCTTTTCAGAAAGCAAGCTATTATCAGCTGCTTTTTGGTGTTCTGACAGAACAGTGACAGATTATAAATAATAGGCCTGATTTATTCCTGTGAAAGTCAGCGGAAGCTGGATTATTTCCATTTTGAATCACTCTTCTGTTTACTCGATGAAGACCTCTCCTTTTAAGACCACAGTTGATGTTCATGAGTATTCAGTTGTACTTTATTACCTTTGAGCGCTTAATATTTTCTCTCCAGAAACTGAGGTGTGTATATAACAAGTTTCCTGGTTTTTTTTTTTTTTTTTTTTTTTTTTTTTTTTTTTTTTTTTGCTTGTCTTCTGGTCCTACTAGCCTAAATTTTTCACCGGGAAATACAAATACGTTTATTTTCCTCAATGGTAGATGATTAGTGTTTTGCTCATGGTGCCTGCTGCTTCCCTTTCCTGCTGTTGCACTGATCCCTGGGTCTGCACGGCTGCCTTGCGAACAGCACTGGGGGGACTAACCCAACTGAAAAACAGTGCCAGAAAGGGGGGAAACAGGCCAGAAAGGCTGGCTTTTTTTTTGCTCACTCATCAGCACTATGCAGTGCTGTGCGTGGGCACAGAGCACTTGCTCTTAGGTGATGAATGGCACAAGGGGTAAGTGCGGAGGGGCAAGAGCAGAGAAATGAGGTGGGAATCTAGACACCACTTGTGCCTGTAGTTTTGTGGCAACCCTGGACCTGTGGCGTGGAGGAAAGAACTGCTTCACCTGGACGACTGCACTCCACTTGTTTTCTTTCTGCCTCGCGTTGTTGTCTTGCACAAATCCTTGCAGTCTAACAGGATTTTCTAGACAGGAGTCAGGACTTGCTTTATGAAATAAGGGGAAAACCTTTCCTTTACCGGGTAGCAGGTATGTGCTGTAGCAGTTGTTCTGACTTGTTAATGACTTAAATGAGTTTGTCTTATCTGTAATACTGGAAGAGGAAAAGCAAGTGAGAGGAGGAGAACTAACCTCTAGCTTCTTGAAATATGTAGTACCAATATACAGGCAGAAGACAATGCTTGGTTTATTGAAATGGTCCTTATCAACCTGATAAGGGTGTGAAGGGTGTGTTGATTCTCACACACACACACACACACACACACACTATGTTGTAATAAAAACTTAGGAATTCACTTTTACTAAGATCATAGTCTTAGGGCAGCGTCTGAGCAGCTTTGCAGTTAGTTCATGATAGAAGTATTTCATGTTAGACAAAGTAAAAGGAGCTGTTCTTTCTCAGTGAAGTGGCTGAGATGTGTTCTACATATGCGGGCAGTTCTGAAGCAGGTTAACTTCCTGCAGGAGCGCCCCAGTGAGGCAGCTGACAACAGTAAACAGTGTCCTGTTTGACAGGGATAGTGTGTTTGCAAGTTGATTAGGTCATAGATGAATAACTTCTAACCTTCTTCCTTCCCGACTTCTCCTTACTGATTTTATTTTATTATTATTTACACTTTTGTGCTTTATTCTTGGGCCCCATTTGCTTATTTCTGTGCTCTTTGCTGTTTCAGGTGGCCTACCTTGAAATGACTCTAAATTTTTTGGCTCTTTGTTTTTATATATATGGGAGCAAGCTGCTGTCATCACCTGACAAGCAATGTGTGTGTGTGCTCCTGCTGCATTTTGTCATGTTAGAAAGATTCTGTATATTCTCTATGTCTCCCTGTTGGCAGATAAACTGGTTCTATTGTATATGGATTTTTTTAGTGGCTTGCATTATAACTATATCTATAAATAACAGTGAAAGGTGAGAGTGAGTGGGGGAAAATTACTTGCTACTTGAAACAATTTACAGTAAAACATGGCTTCTGTTCTTGGGAAGTGCTGTAGACAAAAGCAATCTGAGAAAAGCAAACACAAAGTTGTGTTCGTTCATGTTCCTGGCCTGGTGCTGCCTGGTTTGTAGTGCTGTTTTATTGCTGAGGCTGTTTGTAGATTTGGAAATCTGGCTGCTGGTTACTGCTTTCACAAATGACTTGTTAAAATGAACTGAATTATTCATTGCTTTGGTCCATCTACTGCAAAGCCTTCCTACTGTATCCCGGACACCCCTCATGTTCTCCCTTCGGAACCTTTCAGTCCTTACTCCTCGCTGAGGAACTCTCAGGAATGTCCAGCTTCAGCAAAGTGTATGCGGGACTCAAGGATATGGGAAAATGAAAACTGATTACTGGTTTTGATCTAGGTTTTAGATCACTAGGATTACTGGTTTTGATCATAGAGGGATAACCCTCTATGCTTCCCCTGACTTTTCTTAAGTTTCAGTGATAATGTTCTTTTTTGTTGTCACTGTCCTTCCTAGCTAATGAAGGACACAGGGAGCTTAACTATCAGCCATGTGTGGATGCTGCAGCTTGTCTAAGTGTTCAAGTGACTTGAGCTATTGAGAGGTTATTGCTGATAGAGCAAACCCAAAGTCAATAGCTTAAGCTTAAGCCACTGCTGTCAAACACCTGGCTATTTAGCCAGATCTGAACTTTGCACGGTGAGAAATTCCACCCAGGTCAAACATGTTGCATGAACCATATAGGACTGTATTAATATGAAGGGTCACATCAGCCAGAAAGTCTGATAACACTAGATGCTCCTACCAGACTAATTCCTGTCCTAGCCTCTCATTGCTAGGACCCACTGTTCTTCTGCATTGCGAACTATGCCCAGAACTTGCCAGTTCCTGGCTCTTAGGGTTTATTGTGTTTTAGGCCTATGGGACATGGAGTCTAGTATGTGGCTTGCCAAGTCAGGAAGTCTACCACAAATTGAATTTATCAACCTTTGCCCTGCTGTGCTTAAGACTTAGAGGTGTTATCTTAACAAAGGAATTTCAGCAGTTTCTGGAGCATTAGCTGTTATGTCAAGGTTCTTTGGGTTTCGTTATCAAGCCTTGGTTCTGGAACAGGTTGGTTTGTTAGTACAATTTGGAGCCAAACCATTCCTAATTCCTTTGTCAGCTGGTGCCTTTCCATACTGGCTCACGGTAGGATTCAGCCAACAGAATCCTTGTCCTTCTAGTTGCAGACCTCTTTCCTCTAATGTGAAGGAGATAGGACAGTGCAGATTCCTTTGGCTGAACATCTGCTTGTTGCCACCAGGGAACTAATAAACTGACAGAGGTTGTGCTGCAATTAGTAACATCATTGATGGCTGAGCAAATCGGAGGAAGTCTTCTGTGCCTTCAGTTGGCAGTGAGAGAGGCAAGACTCTGCTGATTGCAATTAAACCTGGCCAGTGTAGATGATATTAGTGGAATCCACCTGGAAAACCTTATGGAAGGGGCAATTGAAGAGACAAGCCAGAATCCAGTAGACTTGCATTTCAGTTCTATTAGGAACATCTTGACTGCTTTTGAATGTCCAAGCAGACACGATTATAGGACAAGACTTTTTCTTTTGTTGTTGTTCTGTCTCATTGAGGAGGGGGGAAAAAGAAACCCTTGCTTGTGTCCATCCCAGTGGAAACCTTTTTACAGTTGTCTTCCTTATGGCACCTGGGGAGTGCCGTGAGGCAGCTCCGAGCTGTGGCTGCTTGGCAAGCTGAGCTGCTCCCCCTCAGAGAGGAGCCTTGTTTGGAGAGGCAATTGCAGCAGCGCTCAAAGGTCAGCACTGGCTGTTCGACCTCTTTGGGTGCAATTGAGATCTTGTTGTATAAAGACAGGAAAACTGCGGTCGCTGAAAATGGATGATCCCAAATTCCTAAGCAGGGAGAGACGAAAAGCTGTTGGCAGGAGGTTTGGCATGGGAGGGGCCACTCTTTGGGAAATGTGCTCTTCCACAGAGCCAAGACTGATGAGGGGCATGGAGGGGCTCCTGGTGCTGCCCTCCTGCTGCCTTCCGCCAGCGCAGGGGTAAGTGCTATAGTCAGACACCCCTCGGATCAAAGGAGGCTCCTGCGGTGCCTTGCATAGGGTTGCAGGGTTCCTCATACCAGCCTCATGTTTTCCCATGTTGTTTCTTCTGTTCTGTACATTGTGTGCAAGTTGGCAGCCAGCTTACAAATAGAAATTGCTGCGCTACTGCTTCCTGCTTCTGCAGAAACAACAAAACTTCACGCCTGTAAGATGATGGATGTCGTGGCCCATAATTTTCCTTCTGAAATTACGGTCAAACTTGCCAAAATCCAAAGTGTATTTTCCCCACTATTGTTGGAAAATGACTTTTAAAATGGTATTTTACACATAAATTACATGGGTTTCTGAAAGGATTCCAGGGAAATGAATACAAGTACTAAAATTTGAGGTATTACCTACATTTCTTTATTTTTAAACTGAATGATTTTTTAAACCCTATACTTGTGAAGGCTTATGCATGTTGCTTAACTTTTGAATCAGTAGATCTGTTGATGGTGGGTGCTGAAGGACAGTGAGCTGTAACATCCCAGCCCTTGTTGGTCACCTGCCCCTTTCCTTTCCTGGAGAGAGGAGGCTGGGACGTGCGACACCTCATCCCTTTCAAGTCATCATCCTGCTCCTGGTGAGGACTGATGCTCTGGTGGCTGAGGAACAAATGTTCCCTCCAAGCTGCCATCTGCAAAGGTGGGGGTGGCCATTGTGGTACAACAGCCATCGGCAGCATCTGTCTGCGAGAAACTTTTGAGGATTTTAAGTTCTAATTCCCTCAGTGACTCCCTGAAAAAAATGAGTTCAAAAAATATGAACCTTGTATTGGGAAGAAGTACGGTAATGGAAGGCAGATCCAAACAAATAAAAAAAATCATTAATCAAAGAAAAGAATAGTTACTTTGCACTTTAAAAATAAACCAAAAACCTGCTTGCTGTAGAATATTCGACAAGATGTCAACAGTTTCCAGGAAGGAGGGTGTGCTGTAATTTACAGAAGGATCATCGTAGCTCTCCAGTGGTTGTACTAATGAGTTCCATTTACTGCTTACAGCATTGATTAGTATGTGGAGAAAGAAAAGTAAACAGTGTATGAGTTCCTGACTAGCTTTGTTAATGGCTTGAAGAAAGTAAAGGTAATTACATTGACGAATGTCACCGATGAAAGCTGGGGGAGTGGCTAATTCTTAGGCAATTACATGCTAGGGAGAAACTGGAGAGCTAAAACCAGCAAGGTAACATTCAAAAAAAGCAGGTATAAATGGGTTCAAGTCAGCAAAGCAGGGAGACATTTACTCACAAGCACAAGAAGCTTGTGCTTTGACCTGATGTTGGCAAACCCAGGTCAGCTGTGCAGTGTTGATGCTGGGGGATGAATGAATGACTGGGTGCAACTGCTAGTGCCTCTCTCCTTGGCTGGGCCTTTAGGATATGCCCATGGGATATGGGAGTTGGAACTCTCTCTCCTTGGCTGAACCTTTAGGATATGCCCATGGGATATGGGAGTTGGAACCCGTGTTCCCCATCATGCAGGAGACCTTGGGGTCTCCTCACCAGGCTAAAGCTGCTTGGTGTGGGATCTTCTGAATTTTTTCTACCAGTGCCATTCTGTTCAGGGACAGGAATTTGTGTGACTTGAAACAGAAATCGTGTAGCTTATCAACAGAGTCACTGCGTTACTGAGCCATGGGTCCTGCTTCCCTCTGCCTTGCAGGGATTTCTGCAGTAGATGCTGAGGCCCTAATGCAGAAATTTCCTCTGTGCTATTTCCTCTGTGCTGATGTTGTGGCATAAGGTGCTGGAATTAGGGTGCTGTTGGGAGAGGTGAGGCATAAGGCTTTGGATTCCCCTCGGGCAGAACGGGGATATGAATCTAGATACTTCATATCCGGAGCGAGCATTGCAGCTACTTGTCTTCTGCTGCAGCCCGTCTCCTCCAGCTCCCTCGGGTTTGGTGAGTGGGGTCTGAGTCAGCTCAGTCCAACTGTTCTTTATTAAAAAAAAAAAACTGAAGTGGAACAAACCCACCATTTGACTGGACAAGAAAACTATATACTTTTTGGCAATATATGGGAGAAAGTTATCATCTGACTTTTTGATTTTTTTTGTCATTTTTGACTTGTTCTGTCTTCTGTGTTTTTTTTTTTTTCCTTTTTTAATCTGTTTGGTGCAATCCCATGAAACAGTTATCCATGGATCCTTATATATAAATGGCTCTTGTAAAATGCAGCTGTGTAGCCAATGCAGATCAATGTTAGCTGGGGCTCTCTTCTCTCTCCTGACTTGGTTGCAAGGTGTTATGGGCAACAATAAAAAATGGTGTCCTGTCCAAACCCTTTCCTTGCCCAAATATACAGCATATTCCCTCCCTCCGTGGATGCCACTGGCTCCTCCACCTTCCAACTCTTTTACATTGCCCCTCCCTTGCATACAGGAAAAAAGCCATGCATGTGTATATTTAAAAACAAAGAGATTAGTTGCAGTGGCAAAAAAAGGAAATTAATTCTTCAGAGTTTAGCCTAATCCCGGTTGTTTTGCACTATGTAGTTAGTTCCAGAATCAAGTTAGAGAGTTCTCAGTGCAATGAAAGTGACGAAAGATTTGGAAATGGCCCTGTTGAGAAAAGGCAAGCCAAGGTGGGTGTGATCAGGGGAGAAGCATTGCCAGGAAATGAAGGCAATGGCTACGAAGATGCTGTCCCAAACCAGGAGCAACAGCGATGAATTCGCAGCAAGAAAAATGTATGGTAAGATTAGGACAGTTGAATAGATAGTTAAGGATCAAGATCATAATCAGTTGGAAGGGGAAAACTAGGATGAGATCAGTTCCCTACGTTAACCACTTCCACGCAGGCCGGCTCGTGGCTGGAGAGGTCCCTCGGGACATGGAGCCCCGCGATTTCGCAGTTGCGGAGGCGCAGAGTAGATCCAGCTGCTTTTGCTTGCTGGGATATCCTGTTGGTCATCACTGAGCAGCATTCGTGATGCACGCGGGGTCCTCCTTTACAGGAACTCCGCGTGGTTCCCGGCAGTCCTAGCAGGAGGGCATGCAGGGGAGCACGAGCGGAGACAATTCAGCATGAGTCACGGGGAGATGGGCTGGCGCTTCTGAAAGCACTGCAATAAAGGTCGTTTTCAGTAGCCTCTCTCTAGCGGTGCATATGTAGATCTGACTATACTTCCTTTAGCCATTCGTTAGTTATTTAATAGCGTTAAATAATTAACTTTGACATCACTGGATGTACAGTTGTGCATTTGTTTTCATTTTCCTACAGAAAATGAAACTTAATTAGTGTAGTTTATCACATCTGTAGCAGCTGACGATGCCGCTGAAGTGATGGCACGGAGCTCTTATCTTCTGCATCCAAATGTTTGCAGAATTTTATTTTAGCGAGATGTTTATACAGTAGCCCAGCTTAATGCCTGCTCTTATGAGTTTGTCAGACAGCTTTGTTCAATCTAGCTGGGTATATGATCTGCATTCTTACCGCCCAGTATTGTGAGTTTGGATACTGATCACGGTGGCACTTTTGTGGTCTTTGGGACAGATTCCCTGTTTTACAGGTGGAAGGCTGTGACCCATAGTCCCTATTCAGGCTGGAGAATGATAGTGAATAGACCCTATTCGGAGGGCTGTGCTGCCATCCAGAGGGATCTGGACAGGCTGGTGAGTTGGGCA
>VZSG01000149.1:297213-328708 GCA_013398315.1 Nothoprocta pentlandii
GCCCTGTGCCACATGCTGTAGGTGTGCCTGCTTGAGCAGGAAGGTTGGACTAGATGATCTCTAGAGGTCCCTTCCAACCTTGAATATTCTGTGATTCTGTGATTCTATTCAAGCTGCCGTTGAGTCTTGAAGCATGAGCTGCCTCTTGCGAGCTCGAACCAACAGCTTTGTTTTGCCCGTGTCTTGCATGCCTACGCCGAGAGCTAGGCTGGTTTCTCCTCTGTGCCTCTTGTCTCCTGTCGCTGCCCACGGTGGAGGTATTTGCATACACATCAAATGATGCATGGTCACAAAACCTGAAATTAACAGCAATAAAGCCCTCGATACCACCCTGAGACACAGGAAACTGAAGTCAGGACTTTCAAGGATGGGGGAAGTTTATACTTTGCTTTAATCATTGTGGGAGGATTAATACAACTTTTTCAAAATGTTAGCAGTTTCCATTCCTTGCTTTCAGCTCAGAAACTTTTAAAGCTAGTCACCTGCTTAAAGCTATACATAAACCTAATCCTTCTCACTAAATAGCGATGGCCTTAGCTGTGCATGAGCACTTAGTGCAGAAGTGCTTTCTGTTGGTGCTCTTTGTGCTTTCCAGTTCTGCCTGCTTGGCCATTTACTTGCCCTGTTTCAGAGGGAAGAGGGAAAAGTGAAAAAGTGTACGTGTTTCACAAGAAAATGAGGAACAGACTTTTTGGTGTTCCTTAAACAGTAGAGGGATGTGATGGTTAAAGTTTGCAATAAGGAAGCTTCTTTGGTAGCTGTTAATTGCTGGTGTTAAACTATTAAGTCATACCTAGATGACATAAAGAGGAAAACTATGTCACTTCGGGGCATTGAATATTAAAATAGAAGCACACAGTGATGTGGAGAACAACCTAGACCAAGTTAGAAATAGTTGTTTGTGTTCTCAAACTGCTTTGTCTTGAAGAACCAAGAGGAACATCTCTTATTGCTAGCTTTGCTTTGCTATTTAATTCTCTTCATCCCTGGAAGTTACCCCTGTTACTGCCATGTTTGTGTTTGGAACATCCTTGCGTTAGAGAAGGAAATGTATGTGCCTTTTCTTGTGTGCAGCACTGTGAATTTGCTTTAATAGACCTTGCAGAAGAAATCTATGGATATTCCCTTCTACTCCCGGTATCCACACATCCCAAGATCATCACAAGATGGGTCATCACAAGATGAAGCACATTGCAGAGAGCTTTGTAAGCTCAACCTGTGTCTCAGCAAGTTTCGTAGGCTGCTTCTGCATTGACTTTAGGGAGGCTTGAGTTGTGCCTAAGTGCAGAATTCATCCAGCGCTTCATATCCAGCTTCGTGTCTTCCCGTTATAGTCCTGTGTTTCTTTGGTTCAGGGGCAGGGTTTGGGCTGGGGCTTCCGTTCTGCTGTTGTATCTGCAGTCCCTTGCGGCACTAACGCTGCCCGTCAGGCGCCGCGCGCTCGGGCGGGTCCGTGGCTGTCGCAGCTCAAGGGCATGGGGTGCTGCGGTGGAGGCGCTCTGCAAGGTGCTCCCTCGAGGTCCTCTTAGTGAAGACAGGTTTGAGTGACACGCATCAGGCTTTCTGCTAGGGCCTAGTTTAGAGCAGAAATACAGGCATTGCTGGTGGTTGTTTTTCATGGTACTAACTGTTTGAGGGGGATGAGGTGTCCAGTGTAAGTTGTCAGATCAGAAGTTTGTCCCGTTATGTAAAAGCTCTAAGAAAATAACTGATACATTTACTAATGATATGGAAGGTAGGTAAATGAATCTTTACCAGTACCTACAGAATTTTGTCATTTGTAGTTTGCTTTACAATCCTTGGTCGTAGAGGCAAATACATAAGGGCTCATTATGTTTCTAGACTTCAAGCGTGTATATACAAGAGCCTGGAGGGCTAGGAGAGGCTCAAGACTAGCAAAATGTAAATGGCAGTAGCCAGGTATCCTGGAGATGATACCTGGAGATCCTGGCCCTCTCCTGCCCTGCAGTCCCTGGCAGGAAGGTGCTGGTATCTGAGCTCTCCAGTCCTGCAGCTGGAGTCTGTTTTGGGGCAGCAAAGGATAACCTGTGCTCGTTGATAGATGTTCAAAGCCATGGCAGTGAGGCCCTGTGCAAGTGTGATATTGCTGTAAAAATCGGGAAACTTTAAATGGTGATTGGAGGAGGAAAAAAAAAAGCAGGAACGTGAATCACGGATGATTTATCCTTATTTCTGTGTTGCTGAAGGCTACAGTTTCGAGGTGCGTGGGCTGGTTTGGCCGGGGTGAGAAGCGGTGCTCGGGTGCCACGAGAGGGCTCTGCTGGTCCGGGCTCCTGGGCTGCTCTGCTGGCGGCCGCGCTGCCCAGCCCCTTCCAGGCAGCCCTCGTGGAGGATCCAGCTGCTGGGCAGTGGGTGCTGTGCGTGGGTGCTCGGGCAGGGGCCGCGGCACTGGGTGCTGTGCGTGGGTGCTCGGGCAGGGGCCGCGGCACTGGGTGCTGTGCGTGGGTGCTCGGGCAGGGGCCGGGGTGCTGGATGCTGCTCTCCAGGTGTTTCATGGCGCCTTCCCTAGCGCCCGCTCCTGCGCTGTGCGGCAGGGAGGATGCTCCACGGCTCCCCAAGGATGTCCCCGGCCGCCGCCTCTGCCCGGGTCTCTGTTTGTGGGAGTCCGTGGGCGAGAGGATTCCCAGCCTGGCCTGTGGGCAGAGCTGTGCCAGGCAGCCCTGCCAATGGCCTGCTCGGGGAGTGGACCTCTCCCAACAGGGACCCTTATTCCTACGTCCTCCTATACATTTTTTTTTCCCATAAACACTAAAACCCTGAGTGTTACAGACGTTGTGGCTCTATCATCCATACAGGGGAACAAGGATTTGGGGGGCAAAAGGGAGGAGAGACCAGTGAAAACCAATGGCTGGAAACGTGACAACTACCTTGTCCTCAGAGGGAAGATGCAGCTGTCTGCAGTGCCACTCTGCTTGCCCCAGCCAAGGCTGGGCTTGTTCTTGGGCAAAGATCAGATTGATGCAAAGAACTTTTCTAGTTCTTTGCATCTGGACATTCTGGAATGGACATTCTTTGCGGGACATTCTGGAATGTCCAGCCAGAGTTGCTCTACACCTTCTATGTTGTTGTTGTAAACTGTCAAGTATGACCTATTTGTCAGTTAAACCCCTACCCATTCAATGTGACAGGGTTATTCTGTGGCTCCGTTACTTGACACAAGAGCTGCTCCTGCTGAGGTAGTGCTGGAAGAAGGTTTGAAATGTGTGAAGGTTGCTCACACTCCCTGTGCTTTCCCCAGGGAAAGGCTTTCCCTGAAGTCCAGGGTAAGTCACATCAGGGATGCAAAGGAGGGACCATCCTAGGCCCCAAATGCCACCTGTGCTGCTGTGGGGTGTTGCTGGCACGTGTGTCTTCAGTGAATAAACTGTGAAAGACACGGGGTAGGAAACCATGGCCATGTGCAGCTATTGCCAGCCCACTCTTTCCCAAAGCTGTTGTGTGAAATGTTGTGTTGTGTTGTTCCTTACTTGTCTCTTCTCTTAGAGAAAATCAAACTGTGCAGTTGTTTAACACTGTATTAATAACTCAGAATGGATTAGCTCTTGAAAAGGTCAGCTGGTTTGTGCTCTGGGTTGTCTCTGGTATCAGCAGGCCCCTCTAGTCTGGCGAAGGTTGACCTGGTAGCCCAGGGAGCCCGGCTGGCCCTGACCTTGGCCTGCTACTGCAGCCTGCTGCCGTCCACTTGGTTGTTTAACTTCTCAGTATGTTTCCTGAGCCCCAGTCTTGTGGGTGTCTTCAGGCAGGAAGCAGCTTGTGTGGTGGAGATAAAAGCCCATAAGCCTTTTTTTTTTTTTTTAAGATAAAAGCCCAAAAGCAATCAGAAATTTGAAAGGAATAGCTGGGGGGTGTTGTTGCTTTGTGTTTGGTTTGCTTAGTTTTAACGTGATACAAATAGCAGTGGTGAAGCTAAACTGAAGCACAACTAAGGCTGCTTGGGTTCCATGCAGTGCCTGGCTCCCGACGCCGGCAGCTGGAGGGATTGGGTGTAGGATCAGTGCTCGAGACTGGAGAGCCTGGATAGAGGCATCGCCCCTGAGGGCTCGGCGTCCCCGGGACCGTGTGGACAGGCAGCCCATGCATGTACGTGCTCGTAACTAAACACTATATGTTTTTTCTCCTCCCTTAGTTTCCTTTACTGTCTCTCTTCGTACCACGGACAACATCACCGTTACGATTAAACTGAGACCTGGGGCTCCACAGGGCTGTCAGATTCGTGCCAAATATCTACCCAGATATGACCTCAAGATAAAGCCTGGGGAGAATGTAACTTTCACCTTCACTTGTAAAACTCCGGAGGAATATTTCATCATGGAAATTCAGAAGAATATTGGTAAGATGCATGTTTTCACTTTTTTTTTCCTCCCATGTCAACTTGCTCTAGTAAAACTGCACACCTGTTGCGTTTTTGTGGTGGTGGTCGGGAAGAGGGTCCTTGTTACTGTAGTAATTTATTTCCTATAATCATGGATAAGGAGAAGTCTTTGGAAATTGATGAATAACCTGAAGTATGGAAGTTACAGAAGTTAATTTTCATTCTGCAGGTCATAGAAATTTAGACTTCTTTTAACTCGATGATTTCAGAAACAGTTAAATGATGGCTGTTACATCTATTGCTTTCTCCTTCCCTTCTGTCCCAGTTTATGACCCTACCAAAGTTAACTTATTTCCTGTCAAAACCCTCTGAATATTTTTCGTGACATATCACCCATGCTATACATTAAACATGTAGATTCAGTCTATGAGGGCAACAGAAATATTGTAGCAATACGTGTTGCCTTATATTAGCTGAATATTATTAAAGCAAAGAATCTGGACATTTTGGAAGTTAGAACTAAGCCTTCACTGAAGTTGAACATCACCCCAGTGTATGCCAGTGTGGCAACCTACTCTTCCATGGCATGAACACGTGTGATTTATCAGCAGCATCACAGACTTTATTTGGCATTTGGCCTTGCCTGTATCCTCGTTGTTTGAGGTTGTATTTAAACTCTGATCTAAAGATAGCTCTCCTCATGTTTTGGAGTTTTATTTATATGGTTCATGTAAATAGTAACACGATACTTCTTGATCTACTTGATCCATCACAGTTGTGGTATTTATTTTGTCTTTATAAATGAGAAGCTAGGAATACATCAAAGGTTGCTTATTTTGGCTGCCTGGTTTGGAATACTGCTAATCTGGATTTCTCTAAGGAAACGTCCCTGGGTGCTCTCCAGGATACTTAGTGGCAGCTGTGATTACTCATCACTTCAGCAAATTCTGGGCCTAGGTTATCTGTCAGGGCATCAAGAAAGTGAAGTTACAGTTCATGACAAGCAGTGGGAAGATTTGATTGGCATCAAATCAAAATTCTCCCCCTAAGATGGGGTGAAATCGGGACCTTCTGTTCTTTCACTTCGTTATGCTATTCACTAAATACCTTCTCTGACTTCTGCAAGCAAGGCAAGAATCCTGCAGGCAGTAACTCCCTTGTATTAGGCTCAGCCCTAGAGCTGGCTTATCCTGCCTTATGGTATAGGAGGTCTGTTTAAAGATAGTATTTGAGCACATTACAGCAACGCCTTTGTATGAATGTAGAAGGAGAGACATTAAGTGCAACCTAATAACTGTAGAAATAGCAACAAAAGGGAAACTAGCATATTCTCCTTTACTTGTTGGCCTTCAATAGTGTGTCATGGCTGTTTTCTCTCCGCGTTTAGACTGCGTATCAGGTCCATGTCCCTTTGGAGATGTCCACCTATACCCACCAGGACTGCCTCGTCTTAACAGGACTTTCATCTGGGATGTGAAAGCCAGTACAAAGGCTGGGCTTGAACTGAAATTTGCCACCCCATGGTTAAGGCAGATTGAACCAGGAGCTACATGTCCAGATTTCATTAGTTACAATATCAGCAGCTGCATCGACACAGCCACGGTCAACATCGGCACCTTCTGCAGAGGGGGCTCAGTGTCTCGGGTCAAACTGCAAGGAGGGGTCATCATGGCTTTGTATCTCCCGTGGAACTCGTCTCCCATCACCTCAGGATTTAACATAGCAAATAGGTCTTCCATCAAAAGTAAGTGGCCAATAACTTTTTCTCAGTTTTTCCTTCCAGTATAACTGCTTCACGCAGGTTGCGGCAGAATTCTCTAAACCTTTGTTTGCAGCTAACCTGCAGTAACTAGATATCTCTGAGGCCATGCCTGCCTGCATCTTGCTTTGGTTTTATCGTGTGGATGCTCCCACTTATCTGTCTCACCTTACTGGCACCATTAGTATTATTATATGTATAGTATATGCACAGAATTAGTATATGCACGTGTTAGTATATGCACAGAAGCATCGAGAAAATTAGTCCCTAATTTTATTCTGTTTTCTAAAAGGTGGGTGTCTCCGTTTGGTATCTGTTGCTCTTCTAGGGTCAAAATCTAGCTCTCTTGCTTAGCCTAATGATTATGAAAATTGTTGCTGCTTTTGGTGCACACTTTAAACTTCTTAAAACAAACATATCTAGTTTATGATTTTTAAATCTTATCAACTTGGCAGCACAATTAGAATGAATTAAGAGAATTGTTTGTTGCTTGCAATGTGTAGTTTGCTTTATTTTTAAACAAAACTCCCTCAACTTATTCGAGGCCTCCTCTCCTTGTGTAGCACTGTTGAAACGGTCAGGAAAGGAAGAGGGACACCCACATATTTTTCATTCTTGCAGTCTTGAACTGCATTGCTCCTTATGTGCCAGAACCAGAAGTAGGATCTGGACTATCTGTCCATGTGCTTGGAAGGCAAATCCACTAATCTGAAAATACAGCCTTAGCACAGTCCTTACCTTTCCTGTACCCAAGGCTGATAGCATCAACTCAAGTGTGTGTGTTAGTCTGAGTGTGTGTTAGTTTAATAACCTGACCTGTAGCTGACGTGGGTGATCCCACTGTCAAAACCAAACAAATTAACTCCCCTACCACTACAGTGTTGTGTGTGTCTTCCCATAAGCTGCCTTTAATTGCTGCTTATTTTGTGTGTATTTTTTACCCCCTGCCATAGGGTTATGCATTATTGAATCCACTTTGAAGGAGGAGTCTTCAGTCACCCTCATGTCCCCCAACTACCCGCTGGGCTTCCCGGAGGACGAGCTCATGACATGGCAGTTTGTTGTTCCGTCCAACCTGAGGGCCAGTGTGTTTTTCCACAACTACAGTCTCTCCAACTGTGAAAGGAAAGAGGAGAGGGTGGAGTACTACATACCTGGCTCAGTGAGCAATCCAGAGGTGTTCAAGCTGAGTGACATACAGCCTGCCAATATTGCTGGCAGTTTCAACCTGTCCCTGCAGGGCTGCGACCAGGATGCCCAGAACCCCGGAGTCCTCCGTTTGCTTTTTCAGGTTGTGGTTCAGCACCCTCAGATTGATGAGAGTAAGTAGCTGTTTGCCCCTTATGTCTCCTAAAAAACTGCTCTTTAGCAGATATAAATTAGCTCTGCTGCTTTTGTTTGTAAGCATCTAGGCTGGGGACCACATGGAAGAGAAGTGTGTGTGCATTTATATTTACATATACATAAAAAATACGTGTGTGGTCAACTGCATGTTTTCCAATACAGAAATCAAGTTCAAGCTTATTTAGATAACTTTATTTTCAACTGCAAGATTCAACATTTTAAAGACCACTCTTAAAATGTGAGTAATCTGCTTGGATTTATGCCTTGGATGTTAAGAGTTATGTTTACCAATGTGAAACCTACTGTCATTTCTGGTCAAAATCCAGAGTATGAACTGGTGAAATGGGAGAGATTTAGAATTGTTTCTCTTTGTGCTGCTAATGACATCCATCCAGGCTCTTTCTTTCCTTTCTTTTTTTTTTTTTTTCCTTCCTTCCTCTGAATTTTATGTGAGCAACCTGAACAACTTTTAGCGTAACTTACAGCAGCAGGATATTACAACAACAGCCCCTTACTCATTCAAGTGTTCTTGTGACTTCTTGCTACTTCTTACTATGCTAAAAAAGACCAGATTTAAATTTCCAGCCCCCAAACTCAGCCTGGTTTAACACGTTCTTCAACATTTAATACTTAGCACATAATTAAAGTGTTTAGCCTCTTGCTCAAAGTGCAAGATGAAACGGGCTGTATCCTCAATGGGTTTTAGTTGGTATATCTTAAACTCAGAATGGAGGATGCTAGTTGAGATGCTGAGCTTGGTGTTGCTGGTGAGCAGTGTCATGAGCTTGGAGGTGCTGGTGAGCTCTGCCATGAGTGGCTTAGCAGAGAACTCATTTGCAAAGCACCTAGAAGAGGCTTACAGACCCTGGGAACTGTTAGATAACGAAGTGAGACTTGGGAAGTTTGGGTGTTTGAACAGGACTTGCTGAAGCACAGAGGCTTTGTTCTGACTCCCAAACTCTTACGACCACATGCAGTATTAGAGGGAACACATAGAGGATATTGTACTGCCTCTAAGCATGAAAAGAGTTGGTCTGAGGTGTGTAGAGCTTCTACACATATAGAACATCTTGTTGACCTCAGTAGTGACACGCTTGTTCCCAAGCTGGGATCACTGCAAAGCTTCAAGTGTGAGTTAGCAGTTCTGGATAAAGTGCATCCCTGGACAAAAAAAGACCTGTACAATGACTTATAATGGCACTGCACCTATATAAAAACAAGAATGAAAGGCCTAGGAGGACTAGCTAGACAAAGACTTGTGAAGTGATTTATCCTCTGGCTTTTTAGGTTTTTGAGCTCCTGGTAAAGCAGGGTAACCAAGGCAGAGGTAGGGAGAAGCCCGTGCTCAGGCTGCCGCTGCAGCAGGAGCTCAGTGCAGACCCTGTGAGTAGCTCAGAGGGAACGAAGCTTCTGTGGCCTGTGCCTCGAGATGCTGCAGGCCCCTTCTGGAAACGTGAACTGCATAGTCTCATCCCCAGCCCTTTGCCTAGTCTGGCTCCATTGGTGAGCAGCAAATCCACTTGAATCCTTCGAGGAAAACCTGGTTAACCAAATCCTGTTTGCTTACGCTCGTTGTACATTGCATCTTGGAAGACAGACAGAGAGAAAACGTATTTGGTTCAACTTTCTCCTTCTTCTACTCTGGAAAGCAAAGAGGAATTTTGATATATAATAGTCAACAGACAAGGTGATAATCTTTTTTAAAATGAGTAAATAGCAGATTGTCTTTTATTTAGTGAAATGAAAGTAATAAATCATGTGGATTTAAGAGAACAGTGGATTCCCTAGGGATTTTGGAAGATTTCATTTGTGATTTTTGGTTATAAAATTTCCACCAATGATGGAAATATGCCTCAGGCAAGTACTGAAGCTTGTACTGAAGAAATATATATATATATTTAAATATATATATATATAAATATATATATATATTTGCTGTCTCTAGTGTGAAAGTTGAACATAATTCTTTTTAAAAATGAAAGGATATCTGCATATTCTTAAAGCTTCCCAAACATTTGGGCATTCCACAGCTGTTTGTAGTGCTTGTCATTAGATAAGGGGAAAATATAGCTCATGATGTTAAAAAACAACCAAAAAACAACCAAAAAACCCAGCCCTTTATCTGATATGATCCATGTTTAGCTGCTGGGAACAATTTTGTGCAGTGGAAAATCTAGGTTCTGTGACTGGCTGGAGCTCTGATTTGGAGATTTCTGCCTGACCTCTTGCTTTTTCGTGTCTGTAGTTTCCCATGCAGGAGAGAAGGCCATTTTATTCATCTTTCGATTATGCCATTGAGCTCCACGGCTGAAAAAAAGAAACCGAAGGCATAAAGTGTCTGTGTGTGTGTGTGTGTGTGTGTGTGTGTGTGTGTGTGTGTGTGTGTTTGGTTTTCCTTTTTGCTTTTTGTATGTGGGTGTTTTAAATATGCAGTCATCTCTCTCCCTGCATCAGAGACATACGTGCCTCCCTAATGGCAAAAAATGCTGGGTGTATCTGTTGTTTTTCCGTCCACCTGATGGATAAACGCAGTGATGGAGGCCCCTGCCGTAACGTAGCTGTTTTCTTGAGGCCTTTGCCGTGCTCGCTGCGGGAGCCCCAGTCCGTGTGGTGCTGGGGAGCCCAGCAGGGAGGCAGCACCCCGCACCCTCCGCCTCCTTCGCCCCTCTGCCAGCACTGTGCCCAGTGCAGTGACTCCTTGACTCATGGTCAACCGGAGTGGCCATTGGGAGCTCCAGGTTGCCTTGGGCAAAGCTGCTCTGCAGCGGCGGGTCAGCCCCAGGCTGGCTCTGCACTTCCCTTTGCTGAACTTCCTGGGAAGTTCATTCCTCCCTGTCCCGGCGAGTTCCTTTGAGGGGTGGCACAACCTGCTGGTGCGTGGGCTCCTCGCAGCAGTGCAGACTTGCTGAGGATGCGCTCTGTCCCGTCCTTGGCACTCATGGAGATGTTAATGGCCCCAGTATTGACCCCTGGGACATACCAGTTTTCCCTGGAAAAAAAAAAAAGGAACTTGGTGCTGCTGATCACAGCACTTGGAGGCCAGCAGTTCAGCCAGTTTCCAGTCCCCCTCAGTGTCCCCGCAGCCAGGCTGGGAGGATGTTATGGGGCAGTGCCAAAGCCTCGCTAAGGGCAAGGTGAACAGCACCCATTGCTCTCCCCTCATCCACCCTGGCAGCCTTCTCATCCTAAAAGGCGATCAGGTTGGTTAAACGAGTCTTGCCCTTCTTGAATCCATGCTGACTACTCCCCATTACCACGTCCTTCGTACTTCTGGAAGTGGTTGCCAGGATTATCCATTCCACCACTTTCCCAGGAAATGAGGTGATGTAATGATACACATTCAGTCAGGCTATAAATAAATAAACAGCAAGCAACAGAACATTATCTGAGATAGAAATCTCGCAATAAATAGAAAATTTGAGAACTGAGAAATTTTTGTGTGATCAACTGTTATGGAATCAATAGAACTGCCTTTAAAAGAAATACAGGACACCTCCTAGGGAAAGCAAATTGTAATGTGGTGATCTGAACCCTGTGATGAATTCCTTGCATATTACAGTCTAATCTGTTCAAAAGGGACCAGCATATGTGTTATCTCATTTCAACTGAAAAGAGGTAACGAAATGAGGTCTGTATGCAAAAGTAGTATGCAAAACTTCACCCCACAGTTTTTGCTAGTAGTTGATCTGAAATACTTGTGTTTTCTGTTGCAGATGTCACCCATTTGGTTGATCTGAGCAGGGAATGGGATATGACTGTCACGATACACCCGGAAGGGTGGCCCAGCTGGAGCCCCTTCGGGTCTGAACCCATCTGCCTGGTCTGCAGGGATCCTCGCAGCTGTGATCGTGCCCTCACTTTGGTGTCTGGTGCCGTCTACAAGATTTCCTTCCTGTGCAAAGACTTGGCTCGCCTGAGGATCACGGCTGAAAAACAAATAAGTATGGCAAGGGGGCTTCTGCCCTCGTTCCTTGAGAACTGTCCTTTTTCCTTTTCCTTTTGGGCACTTTGCAGTGATGATCAGCCAAGCCTGGTCTCACTTCTGCTTCAAACAGAGCATGGTTGGAAATTGGACCATGTTGTTCACTGCTTTATTGTACTTTTAAAAGAGAAACAGTGTAGTTGTACTTTGAAAGGAGATAATACCATGCCATTAAGAATATTCTTACTAAAACTATAAAAAAAAATGGAAACAAAAGAGCCATAAACCTGCCCATTAAGATGTAGGACCTCGGCTGCCATCAGGAGAGTGTCTTATGCCATTTGCATGTCTGCTTGGCATGGGTTTTTCCCAAATGCTTTCAAATACTTGTAGAGGAAGAGTTTTAAATTACATATCTGCACCTTAACCACGTTACTTAACTGGTCTATAGCAGTGTCCCCGTAGGTAACTGATATAGCAAAAATAATGTATTAAGGAATTTTGCATACGTTTATGTTTGTAGTTTTTTGTCCTGCAGCATTTTAAGGAAAGCCCTTGAACGGGTAATACTTATTTTAATAATTGTCACTAAAAGTGACGAAAGAAAAGTCTATGGCAGTGCCTTCAGATGAATGTGTTCCTCTCAGGTCAATGTTTATGTGGGTTTGACATGCACAAGTGGCAGAACTCTCTGTGTGTGCTCTGGTAATGCTTGGTTTTCCTTGGTATTTCCTCTGTAAGCAAAATAAAGGTGTGTGGCTTGTGATTGCAGGCTGCGTTGATTTTTGGCGCTGCCAAGGGAAGATCTACAGCCTTTCGGTGCCCAAGGCGATTACCCAGTTGCCAGTTCGACTGCATAAGTTTATTTGGAAGCTCTTGGCTCCGGAGCAGATCAATGTGGAAATTACATCTCCAACCTCGAAACTTCAGCAACACGTCCAAGAGCAGAGGTGCAGCACAAGCTACAGTTACAGCATCAACAGTGCCACCCCAGAGAGGGATTTGAACGTTGGTGTCTTCTGTCCTGGAGGGTCTATTGAAAAGATTCAGATGAGGAACAATGTTACCATATCTTTAAAAACATTTGGTAAAGGATTCCTCAATGACTCCAGTCGTCAGGATCTGAAAATGTCTTTTGTGCAACATATTAAAGGTAAGGTAGCTCTTTGTACCCCTTTCTCCACTGTTGTATCTTTCAATACATTTATTCATATGTACATGAATAAAAAGAAATCAGATTTCTATTTTTTTGCTTGTAATTCTGGTGTGATTCCTCAGACCAATCTTTATTTGAATCAGTAGTATTGTTTAATTCTTGAGGAAAGAAAAATACCTTGTAATCCAGAAGGTAGGTAGGTGATTGTGGCAAATTCTGCAGATCCATCTGTGCTAACTGTGAAAATTACTGGTGTGAAAGAGGTGGCAGGTGACTTGTGTTGCTGGTGCTGAGGTGCCACTGGCTGCATAAATTGGCTGGTTGCAGATGTAAGTGATGCACTTTTGTTACGGAGATGATAGGCTGGATAATTTAATGGGCTGAAAGAGAAATGGTGGATAATTTAATAGGCTGAAAGAGAAAGCTTTAGAAACAAAGTGTTGAAACGAGGCCAGTTCTCATTCCTGTATTCCTTTCTTTCCTGCAGATGAATGCACCTTCACTGTGAGGCCAGAGCCAGGGGCCAAGCTCTACCTCCAGGCGCCCAGCGGGCCCCACGGGCTGCCTCCCTACGTCTCGATCTCGTGGTACGTGGCGGTGCCCAGCAAGCAGGTCGCTCGCCTGGGCTTCTCCAGGGAGCGCCTGGGCGTTGTGTGCGAGACGGGCCGAGCCTACGTGAACATCCAGGAGCAGAGGCTCGGCGCCGAGGAAACCGTGCGCCGCGAGGACGAGGCTCTGCCCCAGCCCCTGCACATGTACCACAGCTTCTGGGTGAACATCTCCAACTGCAAGCCTGCCGACAGGACGCACCTCAGCTTGCAGTTCTGGGTGACTTTTGCTGAGAAAAAGATGGGTGAGTCCCGTAAGGTTGTGGGGACTCCCGTGCCACTTGCTGCCTTTCTTTCCATTCGTGAGAACAGTAATGTATGCTGTTGTGCTGCAGACCTTGTCTTTGTTAATCAGGACCTCTCTGAGTTCTGGATGAGCACTTTGAGAGCATGAGAAGATATTTTTTCACATACCTTTAAAGTTGGAGGAGGCAGGGAGGGATTTTGATTTGTCAGGTTGTTTCAGATTTTGAATTGGAAATCACAGCCATGTGACCAAGTGATGTTTTGTCCTCTCAAGTGCCCTCTAGTGAATGACTTGGGATTTGGTTATGAAAACTTCTTCCTCCTTCCTTCCTTCCTCATCTTCCCCTAGTGTTTGCACTTCCATTAGTTTCAACGTTTGTGTGAATATGAAATACTCCTTTGGGCAGATCTCACCATTTCATGAGGAGCACCCCAACTATCATTGACAAAATCTGTGTTCTTCCCGTCCTTTCATCTGCCTGCAACACAAGTCATTTGAAAAGTCTTTTTATTTTTTTAGGGTAGAATTTGCTCAAACTATGTAATTTGCTTCCAACTTGCCACCAGTCTAGGTCTGTGAGCAGTTCTGTTCTCATCTTTGGGAGTCTACTGGAGTCTGTAGAACTAGACCAAAAGGACTAGTTTTCCACTAGAGGAGGACCAACTAGACCAAAAAGTCTAGTTTTCCAGTTTCCCAATGAGTTTTACAATTTGTAGTTGTCATGGCTTGGGGTTTTCATTCATACCTCACAGAAGAAAACTGTACTCATGGGAGGCTGGTGAGAAGTAACTACTTTATTTACTGAATCTTTATCTCTCTCTCCCCACACTTTCTCCTATATCTTGCCTATCCAGTCAGAGGCATGTGAGACACAGGAGGTAAGTTTAACTGTTGAATTCTTACCCCAAAGGGTCAGAGCATTTTATTTTTTTATTTTAATTTTTATTTGGCTGTGTTCCTCCCCAGACAATAAGCAGCATGTCCTTGCTTTGCCATAAACTGCTTAAAAGTGGCTTGTGCACCCCTAGGTGAGCACAGTCTGAGACCTCCTGCTTTGCCCACAGCTGGTGCTCTTAGCAATCTTGAAAACATTCAAATCCAATTGGCTTTTAGAAGAAATCTCAGTATTTTCTGCATCTCACTCGGTGTTCCTGTGCATTGTTGTCTGCTTGTAGATCTCGCAGTGATAATTGCTGTGGTGGCTGGGGCTGGACTCCTCATGGCCATTGGACTCGTCGTGTGCTGCGTCAGGAAGAAGTAAGTTCCTAATTCAGTATCTGTGACTGCAATTCAATAAGACATTTCTGGAGAGTCACTGGACCCTCCTTATTTCAGATGTTGATATGTATGTTGTCCTTGTCCTTAGGATAAGGGTTGGAAGCATAAATAAGCAGTATAGTGGGGGTTAAAGTGACAAGAATGCTGTTTTATTCCCCCATGCTTGGCTTTAGCAGCGAGCTTTGCAGTAGCATGGGCTTCTGGTTGTCCTGCAAGTAAGGTATTGGTTGGATTTAATCAAAGGCTGCTGTGAAATTGCAATAAATGTGGCTGCTCTGGTGTGACTGTGCAAGGTTCTTCAAAAAAGCTTTAAACTTCCTTTGCTGGTTTCTGGAAATTAGAGCCAAGTTTACGCATCATTACCCTGAGACAAGTCCCCAAATTGATTCTAAATCCTTAAATTAAGACTTCTCTTTTTCTAAAGAGTATATCCTGTTTTATTCCTCATGGTCAGAGGAATTTTACTTTCTGAGGATAGACCAAAGTGAGAACCTCTTTATTGTGTGCCTGTAGAATGGCATGGAGACAAGTCAGATACAAGAAGAGCTATGTATCTCCAAGACAGCCTGTAGCAATTTATTCTGGGGTTTGCACACCCTTTTTAAAGATGGATTAGCCCTTTGGGAAAGAACTAGGTTGTACAGAGTAAAGTATATGTAACATTATGTAAGGCATAAGCTGCAACACAGGAAGTTCCATCTCCATGTGAGGAAGAACTTCTTCACTGTGAGGGTGACAGAGCCCTGGCACAGGCTGCCCAGGGGGGTTGTGGAGTTTCCTTCTCTGGAGGTCTTCAAAACCCGCCTGGATGCCGCCCTGTGCCACATGCTGTAGGTGTGCCTGCTTGAGCAGGAAGGTTGGACTAGATGATCTCTAGAGGTCCCTTCCAACCTTGAGTATTCTGTGATTCTGTGATTCTGTTACTCATGCAAGGAGAGTTTGAAGCCATCAGTAGCTTGGGGTTTCTGAAACACATGTGCTCAGTGCTGGCAGAGTAATTGGATCCTGGAGCTGTAAAGTGGGGACAAAATTACTCAAAATGATGACTAGAGCTTTGCAGACGTGCAGCTCAGCTACTCAGGAAAGGCTTTGGAAAGGTGCGTTTAATCTTCAGCTCAGCCTTCCCTCCTTCCATTTTTGTGATGGTCACACCATAAACAGCAAGAGGTAATTTGGCTTTCAGAAGTGTTTCCAGCTGACTTGTCCTGATTAAGTCAGCCTCGTTTTGTGAGGGTCTGATGTCAGTTAGGTCCAGTTAATATCTGTGCATTTTAAGAGAGTCGGTGCCCAGCGTGGTTGGAAGATTGCTGGAGTTAATCTTGCCAGTTCCAAAGGCAATAGAGCAGAAATATGAAACTGAATACTGAAGAGTTATTTTCTATTTTGTTAAGAAAGTGCTATATTTGGAAGCATGTCTAGACTCAAGAGCGATTCTTCGTAAGATTGCAGTGTAGTCTTCAGTCCAGGTGAACTGTCTAATACTGAGAAGCTGAAATGGGTAAATAGAAGCTGTCATTATCTGCTTTACATGCACCAGCCATGTGTTTTTCCTGATGCATTGCTTTCAACTTTGTAACAGGAAGAAGAAAAGCCAGAATCCCATGGTGGGAGTGTACAATGCCAACGTGAATACCCAGATGCCTGGAAAACAGGGCTTGTTCAAAAAAGGGAGAAAGAACAACGAGTCTCACGTCTATGCGGTGATTGATGATGCTATGGTGTATGGGCACCTGCTGAAGGAATCCAATGGCTCAGTTGGCCCAGAAGTTGATGTGTACCGGCCTTTCGATGGCCCCGTTGGTAGCTTGCCACCTTCTCCACCTCCTCTGTCTTTCAGAAAAGACATTAAACTCTCTCCTAGTGTAGAGGAACCTCCACATCTGACAGAAACAGACCACGACGCTTACACATTTGCTCACCAGAAATTGGGGGAACCAGAGAAGGAGGGAGATACAAATGGGAAAAGTAATGGAGACACGAGCACATCCTTGCTGGAAAACAAGGAACAGGATGGTTCAGAGGAGTAATTTTGTGCCAAGTATAGCGGTTTCTTATGAACTACTAATGGCCTGCATGGGCAAGGATCTCAAGGAGGGGGAAAAAAAAAGGAGTATTATTTTTAAGTATGTTATTTTTATATTGTTTTTGTTGTTTTAACTTCAGCTGCTGGTAGGTTCCAATTTTAGAGTGAATATCTAGCAAACTCAAAAGCAGTAGATGTTCTCTGGGAACATACATGCTTTCAGTTGTGAAAGAGATGACAAAGGTACATCCTCTTTGTTTTGTTTTTTGATCATCAAGACATCAGGAAAATGGATTCCTAATGGTACTGGGTTAAAACTGTGGCAATAAACAGGGCAAGAGTATTTTGTCCAGGATCTCCTCCTCTCTCACAAGAGATTTGTCCTGTGTGCAAGCTGATGACTTCTCGAGGGCCACGTTCAAGCCAGCTCCACCTTGCACAGATGTTGGCTCTGTTTCCTAGCGTCTGAGCGCAGGAGGGGACACTGAGTGCCACTTCTACCACTTCCTCCTGGAAAATGCAACACATTTAGCATGCTGGTGGCCATGCAAAGATCCTTTCTGCTGCCCAAAAGAGTCCTGTTCATGTAAATCATTGTGAATACTTGAGCTCGTGATCTTCTAGTTCAGAAGTAACATTACGGGTGTTTTTCTCTGTTCTCAAACTGCTGTTAAATACTTCTGTACCACCATGTGGACCTATAGCAAATACTGTTAGCTTTTCTTTTTTATAGGAAGAGTTTTGAAAGCCTAAAACAATTTGCATTTCTGTTGCAATGCCTGTAGTGCTTGTGTTTTACAAAGATCTTGCACCTTTGGACTCCAAGGAAGAGTGAGGGTGCAATGAAAAAATAATGATGTGGTGATCTAGCCATGTAGTAATGCTTTGCACTTGGCCTAAAAGAGATGCTGGTTTGTTAAATACAGGATTAAAAAAAGAAGCAAAACTGTCTCTTTTCAGCAGACAGTTTCTCTGGAGTGCAAGATACATGAGTGATCCATAAGGTAAGCCTATATATATATATACAAATAGTGGCTTTAACCGTGTTGAAATGAAGGTGATGGCATCAACAACCATGTTGAAACAAAGGTGGAGATCAGCCCTTGATTTCTTGTGCAAGTTACCCTTCTTCATCACCTAGTAGTCTTTAAAAAATACCTCTTAAAAACAGGAAAATAGCACAGTTCACTGGAGTGCTGTAGTTGGAATGCCCCTTGGTTTCTGTGTCTATGTATCAGTGGACTAAGGGTGAATTAAATTGCCTTTTCCATACAAACATCTGGCTTGCCTAGGTGTGCAGTTAGTGAGATATTTGCAGTTTTGTGTAGCATTAGACAACCTGGGAAGTTCTGTCTAAAACGTCTTACCCTCACTGTTTCTTGGCTAATAATACAGAGTGCCTTCTAATTTGTAGACAGTATTGTATATCTTGCCTACAGTAATGTTAAACAGATACAAGAATGTCTAAAATGAAAATGTCTTTACTAAAAATGTTGTTTACATCAAAAGAAATACATATTTCTCACTGCGTTAACTAAGCTGGCATTGCAACTTGGCTCTGTATGTACTCAGTTCTGCACGTGTAGTAGTATATACCATTATCACACTGATTGTTAGGCTGGTTCCAAGCAGTATGTTGTATCGGACTTGACTGCCTGTAGTCTATAGCAAGACCTGTGCCAGCTGAAAATGCCTTTTAACTGTTTTGTGTATTTTTTGTGCTTACATTTAGCACTGTAATTTACAAATGTGTGTTCCTAGATCTCTGGCTGGTCATTGGGATCACATATTCCAAAATGTATTGGAGTATTCTAATGTCATTTGAAAACTTGATTTCTGCAATACTGATGACTTTTTCTCAGGTAACTGATTTGCCACAATACGTTTTATCAGGGTAGTCCAGTTGTGCCTTCATCTGGTCAATATTTCTCTTTTCTTGAAAAGGAATGAGAAATTTGTTGGAGAAATTCCAAGCTATCTCATCCTCTAGCTCAATTCCTGCAGTTTCTTTTCTGCTAAACCTTTTAGTTCATGTTCTTTCTAACTGAAGAGAATGTAATAGAGTTCAGGCTTTTGCTCACAGCATCTCAATTTTTGAAGGAAAGATGTGATGCTTGTTGATTGTTTATTTAATTCAGCTTTTGATATGGCAATATAAACCTTAGTGTACAGTTGTTTCCTATCTGAGATCGACTTTCACTGTGCTTATGTGAGCATGTTTGGAAAAGGGTTCAGACTAAATGTTTCATTTTTCATTGAACGTTTTGACTTAATCTTTTTTTAAAAAAATAAAATATAACCATACTATGAGCTGGAGTGATTGTTGCATTATCTTTCTCATAGATATGTGTGTGTTATATGATTGCAGTTAAATATTGTAAACCTAAGTATCTTGTGGCCATCTTGAAATTTCCCAATGAAGGATCTCTGCAGTCCGACCAGCTTTTGATTTTGGGCTCCTACATGAGAACAGCAAAGTCTGGGGTGATCAAAGGAATCCAGTAGTAAACATTTGGTGTTTCATAATGCACTATCGGCACTGAGAAATCCTATGAAGTGAGGAAGCTTCCTGTAGGATTTCCAGAACAAGTAACCGTTTAGATGAAAAGAGAGGAGAATAATTCCATCACCTGATGTATACATGTTCAACTCTGCAGACATCTTGCTGGGAAAACTTGCGCAGATTTTAATGAGAGCCCTTGGAATACAGGGTCATCCTTGAGTATTTTGGGGCCTGCCTATAGCAGTGGTGGCATCCTGGACAGGAATGTGCATCTGGAGGACCTCGTTCACAGTGAGACCATCCTGCAGACTTGCATGGTCATGGTTTGCCTGAAGCACAGCCAACAATATACTGTTAATTGCTGCTTTTAAGGGAAGGTGTTTTAGATGTTTTGGGAGAAGCATTGTAAAATAACTGTAGCTTCCTCTATGACAGTGATTGGTCCTGCAACTTCTTGGTAAGAACATCCTGTTTGTACTTTACTCAACTGACATACAAAATTGAATTCCAAATTAATTTATTTTCAGGGATAATAGCACAAAAGTACACTTTATTACTAGTCTTTCAGGCCAGAAGGGAACTTCATGAAAATGTATGAAGCCCTTATGAAAATGTATGAGGGGAATCTGTGTGTATTGCTGCTTTCTTCCTTGTTTCTTCTATGATTTTGAAGCAAATTTCATCCACGCAAAGCAGTGCTTGAAATCCCTGCTACTTTTTACAGTTTTGATGATTTGGGGAATGCATCTTGGGCTGAATTGGTCAGATCAACTCTTGGAATAATCAGATATTAAGCAGGGATTGGTCAGTCCTGGTTTCTCCTCAGAAACTACTGCTTAATATGAATGTAAATGAAGAGACTCAGTTGTTTGGATCTCGACTAAGACAGTGTCCTGGAGCAGCTCCTATGCAATAGTCTTTAAAGATAAACATTTCTAATCTCAGCAAGGTGTCCATAGAAGGAGAACATTTCATAACCCCCTGGCCAGACTAATTTTGTTTTGGAGAGCAAAGTAAAACAGAGACTCTGTTCCTGAGACTGTTAAAACTTGGAGGGATAATGTTTCTTGCTGCTTAGGCTTGATAGCATGAAATGCTTGAAAATCCTTACATAGCAAAACATTCGTAAATTGCTTTATTTTAAGCATGTTGAATAGTCCAAAGTGCAATCTCAAGATAAACCAAGAGTCAAGTTACTATGTTTCGGATTAGAGGGAAAGTTGCAGAGCACCATTAAGAAAGAAGGGTTGTTAACATCAGAATAACATTTAGATCTCAGCTCCTTAACCAAAGAAAATTCCTCATGCTGCCATGAAAAAAAATGCATCCTGTGATATGTGTAGATCTGTTAGTTATATTTTATATATGAATATTTAGGGAGAAAAGGGCAGAGAGGAAGCAAAATGGAGCATGACGTCAGCTGTGAGTGCATCTGCACCAGCCTGTGTTTAAAGGCAGGTTCTACTGAACAGAAAGGTGGGAGCAAAACTGTTCTCCAAAAGCCACTGAGGTTGGGATCTTATGGGTTTCTAGAGCTCTGTTCCTTTAGGATTAAGGTGTTTTATGTTCGGTGTAGTGAGGGTTTGGTTTCTGACAAAGCACAGCTCCCCAACAGTTCTGTGAAGCAGAGGAACCCTGCAGTGAACAAGCAGTCCACCTTGAAGGAAGGACCAGGCCTGTTGCGGGGCCTACAAGTTTCCAGCTGGCTGTTGTGTCACCGTTAATGGGGCACAGCAAATGGGTGCAACTAGCAACTGCCTTAATATAGTCAAAGTTGTTTTTGTAGCTGGGCCTGCATCCATCTTACGAAAGAACGGCCAAGCAACCATGTACAAGGAACACCAGAGGAGGAAAGCTTTGGTGTCTTTGGACACTTCTCAAAATTATCCTGGTACAACCACCCCTGTGGTCACTTGCAAATGTAGAGGAGGACTCTCATGGTGCATCCTGTCCTAGATGCTTTAACGGGGTAACAGTCTGTCGTTGTTTGAGACAACAGATCCAAAAAAAAAAATGGTTTTTCGTTTCTCTGAAAGGTTTCACAGAGAGGGAGTTGGGCTGAAGAGCTGGGGGGAAGCTCGGGCAAAATTTTGTCTTTGTGGTAAAACAATTTTTTTTTTTTATGCAGGAATAATATGATTTCAGAATGCATTCTTTTAAAAGTTACCAAAACAGTGTTCAATGAAAAACACATTTTCCACTGCCCTTTTTGTTATGATTATTGTTAATTTTTCTTCAGAACAAAGTTAAACTTTGAAGTGACTCTCCAAAGAAAATCCCTGTGTCCCGCACACAGATGCCAATACCCTGCGAAGCAAGTGGGGACCTGCCGGGGAGCAGAGGCGAGTGCCCGGAGCCTCTTCCCGAGAACACCTTCCCACATATCCCAGCAAGGGGAGCATGGAAGGGAGCGCGAGGGGGCCGGGCCTGCTACCCCTGCGAGATGGAGGCAGGTACGGCCCTCTGGGTGCGTTTGGTGTCTTCTGCAGGGTTTTTGTTGTGAGATTCACAGGTTTGAAATACAACAAACAAGAAGAAAAGCTGGTAAAAGGTAACATATTGGCTTTAGGATACGCCAGAGACCCTGTGACAGCTTGGGCCTTTCTGCTGCCTCTCCCAGCAAGGGCTGCACGTTGGTTTCCATCCCCACGTGTGTGCAGAGGGGCGGGAAGCCAGGGAAGGCCTCGGGCGGCACGAGGGCCTCTTGCTTAAGCCTGAAACCATTTTCTAGGCGAGACCCAGTCTCTCCGTCGCTAAAAGCGACTTCTTCCCTTTGCAAAGTAAATTGCATGAAGTTTAGACGGGCCTTAGGCCGCCTGGTGGATGGCAGTGTGGGAGCTCAGCTCGCGGTTTAGTCACTGCTGTAGCAACGAGACTGATTCACCTTCTTCTGGATATTTATCTAGGGCCTCTGGAGGGAGAGGTACTAATTACGGAGTATTATTCAAGACCACTGCAAGCTCTGTCCTTGCTGCTTGCCAAGGTAAGAAATGCAGTGTCCTTCAGTAGAGACTTGTTTGCTGTTTGGGTAAATATTAGGGGAGTTGAGATGAAATTTTTGTTTTAGGCTCGTATCTTTTTGACTAAAACAGCAGTCGGTTTGGGTTCTGTCAGGATCCTTGGGCTGGCTTTTGCCTAAGGTTGTCTTAGGGTCTAGTGAACCTTTGCTTACTGCAGTAAAAGTGATGTCCCTTTGATCTTTATTTTAGCGCTACAGACAGAACCCCCTCCACAGATTCCTCGTTAGGTAAAATGTAACCACTGCAAGACATCTGCCAGCTACCTGGGCATAAATCTAGTTTTCTCCGTGAAGGACCCTGGCCTTAAGCTAGATTCATCTCATGGTCTCAGGAATATGAGCGAACGATCCCAAGCCAAACTGTCTTAGCATCTGCTTCAAATCCGTCACTCCAAATGCTTTTCAGTTAGAAGTGTCTTCTTAAAGATACTTAAAGAAGTGTCTTCTTAAAAAGAGAAGCAAATTAATGATATACTTATGTTTTTAAAGAACTACTTATATTTAATTGGTAGATCTAGAAGGGATAAAAAAAATGAAAAGAATTATGCATAAATATTGTTCCATAATAAAGAGTTAAAATGAAGCTAGATAGTCATTTGTATCTAGGTGAACATGACCGCTGCACAGTTCAACAGAAATGTTTAATTTTGTCCCTACCAGACTACAGGCTTGTGCTACAGGGCAGGACTGCACGAGGCTTTCAACTTGAGAGCCCTGCTGCATCCACCGCTACATTATCATGCCATAGATATTTGGAAACTTTTAAAGTTCTGCTACTTACAAAAATAACGTAACTTCTGATCTCTTCAAAGGTGAAGAGCTGAAAGATAAATGCTGGAATATTCTTGTATAAGAAAAAGTAGCAGTTGTGCAAACCCAAGAGCTTGAATCTTTATAGATTTTGTATTTGCAGAGTAAATTGAACTGTTCTATTTCCTGTAAAATCAAGCCTGCCTAGATATTTGGTATCTTTAGATGTTTGATATCTTACTTTCAGAGCTCAACTTGTCATCTATTCAAAAGACTGAAAAAGTTCATACTTTTTCCTTTTTGGAATCTACAATTTTGTAGATCAAACTTATACACGTTTTCTTAGATTTTTCTCATACTACTGGGAACTTCAAAACTTGAGCAATCTGTGTTTAGGTTATAGCTGGAAATAAGATAATTGGACTTGGAAATGCTGAACTGTACATTGGGTAGGTTTCTTCAAGCACTTGGTTGCTGACTGAGAAGCAAATTTTTGTCTTCCCGCATTCTGTTCCTCCTGTTCTGTCCTGTACTTTTACATCTTCTCTTCCTCTCCTCCCACATTCCCCAGTCAGCTGAATTCAAACTGTAAGTCAACAGAAAGCTTTTATTTACTTTATTTTGTTCTCGGTGAGATTTATGCTGCAGTGAAATAACTTTAACCTCTGGCTACAGCCTATTTCTTACCGCAGCCACACCTAAACCTGCTCGATTTAACTGAATTTTATGTCTGCTGAGCCCTTCCCTTCCCTCTGGCTGTAGAGATGAGATTTTCAATAGTGGCTTTCCACGTTTTGCTGGCACAAATCCACTTCAGAGTTGAATGAGATGGCAGTGTTTGAAATAATAGTTTACCTTTAATTTCAAGTAGCTGCAGAATTCTTTGGGAAAACATGAATTTGGTTGAGAGAGGCACAAATTATTCTGAAAACTCTCTCTTCTCTTTACGTGAATGACCTCCTCTATGAGTAATACCCATTTGGCCACCAAATTAGATGGAAACATGCGGTACAATAACCCAGGCCCATGAATGGTACTGTGAATCATATAACCTCTTTCCAAGGTAAGCTTTACAATGTCTATAATTGCTCCACTAACATTTGCAGTAGCAGAAGTGTCTCCCTGTTCCGTGCTTTAAGCGACGCAATGGGGACAGCTCATGGCTTTCTATCCCCGGTGACCAAAATAGAAGATCTGTTCCCCTAAGAACCTGTTACAGGTTACACAGCTTCATAGGGGTGGGTTGCTAGTCCTCTTTGTGGTTAATGACTCTCTGTGTTGAGTAACTGCAGTCGTGCAGCTGTCTGTAAGTCTTGGCTCTCTTTTGCTGTGGTGAGATGGGAACAGGATATATACATATACATATACATATATATAAATGCACCTTGAGTCCCTTTGCCTAAAACAACCCACTTTAATACCCGAGGTTTCTCATTGCAGGGCACTGAGAAAGAGGAAGGAGACCAGGAAATGTCTTACCTAGTCCTGCGGTCTGCATCTGGTTCTCCAGGTCCCTGATCTCCAAGGATGGGTGAGAGGAAGGATGATCACAGGCTGACACCTCAGCATGTCTCCCTCCAAAGAGCAGGAGTAAGAAAACTATCTTGCCCTTGATGCAGCCAGCTTCTGAAATTCAAGTTCATGATTTTCTCTAGACCTCCAGGCTCATTCAGGCCCCCTGGTTACCACATGGAGAAAGGCTGCGTCTTCGCACCCATGCACTGCTCAGTGCCATTTTGCATGGTGAGCTATATGCTCTTTTATTCATTTATTTATTTATTTTGCTATGCATTCAGCACTTGGTAAAGGCCACAGGCCTGAGGTGGTTTTAAATCTGTCTCTGGACGCTGCCCACACCTGTAATTCCAGGAGGCTTAAAAATAGAAAGCTTGCATAGGCTGACATAGTAATGCTTGTCCAGAGAAAGAGGAATTCTCAGTAATGATTTGTGTTTGTTTTGAAGCTTTTCACATTTTGTACCTACATTTTATTTCCCGTAATACCATGTTTTCAGTTTTTCTGTCGTGCTGCACTCTCATTTCTCACTTTGTGAGCATCCGTCTCTTTTGTGTCTGTATTTTAATGTAGGAATGAAAAGTGCTGGTGGTTGCTCTGCTTCATTTTTTTTGGAGCGTATTTCATTTCTGGGCTGTGCAGAAAACTCAGATCACTCAGACTGTCGGCACACAGCACCCCACCCTCATCATTCGCTCCAAGTCTGTGCTGTTCAACAGACACAATTGTTTAACTGTGTTCCTAAGCAGGGAGGCTATTTCTGGACTACTTCCTAAAATCTGGCTCTTCTAAAGTCTCCCCTCCTGAGGTTTTGGCTTTCTGTTCTGACATATTGTAGAATAAAGTATAAAAGCCAAGAGCTGTTGGTCTCCAGGCTGGTATTGCAGCCTGGTAGGACTTGTAGGACTTCCAGCATCTCTTATAGCTTGAAGCCTGGATCCCCTGTGCTTGGAGAACCGGACGGTTGGACTTGGATTCAGGCAGTCCCAGTGATGGAGACGGCATCCGAGCTGTGTGTGAATCCAGAGGAAATTAAACCTGCCCGTGGACAATGCTGATTTAACTGTAACACAGTCACATATCACAGGCATTATGCTCTGCCACAGCTGCACCTGCCTACTCAGGAATTGCGTTTCGGTACTGATCTTTTAGTATACAGTGTATCTTGTTTCCCTTTTTTGTGTTCTGGTGGCCTTTTTTTCAGTTTGCTTTGGGCTCAATCGCTGTATCCACTTTCAGCTCTTGCGATGACTCTTGGCACAGCTCTGAAAAAGGTTGTCTGGAGCTCCAGTGCCGTTGCAACCTACAAAGTCACGGCTCACAAGGCAAAGTTTTCTCGGCTTCCCTGGTAGCCTTCCCTTAGAGGAAGAATTTCCACGTGGCAGCTCATTTATGGGGTGTCCGAGGTCATGAGTCTGCCCCTGGACCTCTCTCTCCTCTCTGTGACTCTAGAGGACCCAGGTGGGTAGGTAGAAACCTCTGCTGGTGTCTGTGTCTGCTCAGAGCTGCTGAGGCTGGAAGGCGCCTCTGGAGACTCTCCTGCCCAACCCCCGTGTTCCAGCAAGGCCACTTAGAGTGGGTTGTCCAGGGCCATGTCCAGCCAGCCTTGGATATCTCCAAGGATGATGCAGTGCTGCAGGACAGACACCTTGCTTTGAGACCCCTGTGATTCACCACTGACAGGTGTCACAGCGAAGCGATGCCAAGTGCTCCTGTTACCACAGTGGGAACCTAAGGTGGCCTCAGGGTATTTCTGTGTGTAGTGCAGGCTTTATTCCCTCTATTAGGTTTAATTTTGTAAGACGTAGTGCTTCCAAAGCAGTGTTTTCCAAGCGTAGCTTCTTGAAAGATGATTTTGTTACCAGTCTGTAAGGCTGCCAAGTGATTTGTTGATTTGTTTTTTTTTCTCTCTCTCATTATTAGACTCAGGGTTAGCTTTCTAGCAGGGCTTAAGTGGAAGCAAATGTTTTCTGGGGCTCTTGTTATATTCTCTGTGCTGAGGCTGCCTGCCCACGTGGGGGTGCACAGCCATGCGCAGCATCCCTCGCCTTACCTGGGCGAGGAAGCAGGCCCTGCTCCAGGGGCTCCTCTACCTTGCACAGGGTGTTCGGTGCTTACGGAGGAGCGGAGCAAGCAGCAAAGTCTGCAGCGGGAACAAGGCCTCACGGTGCAGGGGGCGGATGTTCCTTCCCTTTGGAGAGCTGCCAGTGCATCCTATGGGGAATGTTATGCTACAGTCAGGGGCGGGAAGCACGTTCCCTTTGGGACAGGAGGGGAGTGCGGCCTGTGGGAGCTGCTCCTTGAGAAGATCATGGGGAGAGATGACACCTGATGTGGTGAGAGATGGGGATGAACCCAAGCCCCGGGGACAAACCGATGCAGGGAACTCATGCTTGAGGTTGGGTGCTCATTCTCAACGTCACTCTGTCTTCCCATGGGAGACTGTGGCCTTCCCTGTGCCCCGTGCTCTGGGTGTCCCTGCTTGAGCAGGGAGTTGCACTACATGATCTCTAGAGGTCCCTTCCGACCTCAGCCATTCCATGATTCCTCCATGTCCCTGAGCTCGTTGTGGGCTTTCCCGGGCTGGTAAAGAGGGAATCCCACAAAAACACTGAGGAGTTTCAGGACCCAAAGCACTGCTGTGACTCCCACACTCCTGCCCACCTTTGCTTGCTGCTGCTGTACCGATCCCTGGCCCCTGCACTGGCCGAGGCCAGGAGGCATCTGGCTCCTGGCCCGGGCATTAATGTACATTACTAATGAGCTATGGACTCTTGGCTCTTGCTCAGTGGGGTGTTTAAGAGGGATATTAACTGTTTCATGGTTAACCCTCCCACTTCTAACCACTTGATCCTTCACCTGCACTTAAGGGCCTTGATGAATCAGGGTCAGGGCAGCAAGTGGTACAAATCAGCCTTTCTCCACAGATGTCAGCTGTGCTGAGCACTGCCTCACAATCCCCCCTAGTCCCTTTTTCCCTCTGTTTCCACAGATGTACCTGCCTTTCACGCTGCACCTTTCCTCTGCTCTGCAAGAGCTGCAGATAGCTGAGCAGCGTAATCAGTGGCACAAGGCCTGAGGCAGAACCCATCTGCTTTAGCAGCGAGGGCCATTTCAGGCTTCAGGCACCACCACGTGGTGGCTTCAGCATGATCACGTCCACGCTTCTGTTTTCTTGTGGAATAGCTGAGGTTCCTCTGCTCATCTGTGCTGCAGACATCACCACCCTCGGCAATGGTAACGCCAACCAAATGCCAAGCACTTTGGGAATGGCAGATGTTTCTCTTTGGCTTGCCATGAGTGCCAAAAAATGGTAAGGAAGGTCAAAAAGGTGATGCTGCTCCCAGCCCTGCACAGACGGGGCATGTCTGGAGGCGACCCGGGCTCCCAGTTCAAGCTTGTTTCATTGGGGGGTTTGCTGTGAGCATGAGGGTTGGGTCTGGTCTGGCAACGACAGCGGTGCCTTTCTGCTGCTCCTGCTCTTCTCGTAGAGCCGTGGCTGTGCCCTTCACGGAGGAGCTGGGAGGTGACCTGGGAAGCGTCGGCTCTGCCTTGGGAATGTGAGGGCCGCTGCCAGGGTGCACGTGGCTGCGGCTTCCAAACACGGGGTGAGACTCCGCAGGGCCGGGATGGGCCTGGCTGCAGGATGGACCTGTCTGCAGGGCCCACTGCTGCTTTGGAGTGAGATTCTGCCTGTTTCTCTCCTGTGGCATGCGAATGCGATGCTAATAACAGGGAAACTACATGAGAGAGCAGGAAACGCTGGCTGGCCGGCCGGCTTTCTGCTTTTCCCCCCTGCTTCTCTGCTCCTCTGACAGGACCCTGGCACCACTCTGAAGCAAACTCTAAGGCGCGTGCGAAGGAAGCAGCCCAGTCAAATTAACTCAACTTTATTCTTTCAGCAAGCTATATATATTTTTATTTTATGGTCGTTTGAACAGCGGAGAGTTTGGCAATAACGAAGAGCCTCAGCAGTCTGCGCTGCGTGTGCGTGTGTTTCCATTCCTCCAACTTGGCTCTCCCACTCGGCGGGTGGGAAGGCACCGAATCACACTACTTTTAAACCAGGAGACACTGAAATAATTCCCCCGTGGCCTTCCCGAGTGTTACATCCTGACACCAAGGCCTGTGTAACCTAACCCAGATGGGTTACCAGCAAGCACCGACATTCAACGAGCCACAAATAGGTTTTGGCCAACAGTAAGCAAGCCAATGTGAATAAACCCTCACTAAGTTCCCACAGCGGCCTGCAACGTTTTTTTTTCTCCCATTACTGCTGCTCATTTATATCTTTTGGCATCTACCCTTTACTCAACAACTGCATACTGAGGCCAGATCTGACTTTACGAGCCCAAACGGAGCTTGGAGGACTCTCCAAGTCTTGGAGTCTCTTGGACTGAGAACTAAAACAAGTTCTCAGCTTATTTGAGCTGAGAATTGGGCTCTGACCAACAGGGACTGGTACATTTCAACTGAGCTGCTATCACTAAAACAGATCCTATGATTCCTAAAGTGGCAAAAATCCCTTTTCTAGGGATTTGTTTCCAATGGACAGTTGTCTTTGATAGGAGAGCCTCATCAATAATGGCATTAAAATTCTGACGTTTACCTAATCCTGTCATCTTCTATTTCCTAGAACACATTTGACTGAGTAAGCTCTGAAAGACTCACGGCTTCCCTCCTGCTGCTGGAGCACAAATAAAGCTTCTGGTGGGATTTTTGATAGATCTGGTGCTGGGGGTAGTAGCTCTCACTGAAATCAGTGGAACATTTACCACTGGCTAACAAGAAATGAGCCAACAAAATGGTAAGTAAGTGCTTCTGAAAAGGGCACTCAGCAAAGCAGCTCATGACTCTTACTTGCTGACTTATTTATCCAAGTAATGGGACTCGTGTGACCACCTATGGAGCTGCATGGCTCACTCAGCCACTAAGCCCAATTCCATCTCTCACCATAAAGCAGAAGTAACTATCCCTACTCTTGGAGATGGGATCTTCCCTGGGAGGATTGCGGGGGATGAAGGGAGCAGATCTGAGGGCTGCGAGTGACTAACATGTGGTTCTGTGCACCTCGTGCCCAGCTCCCACCGCTCTCGGGGTTTATGAGGGAGCAGAACAGGGGGTGAAGGCACAGAGCAGCTTTGCTGGTCTTCAACAACGTTCAGCAAGAATGGAAACTGCAGAGCGGCCGCTGCAGAGCGCCGGACTGGCTGGTTTGCAAAGCAGAGGCACTGCACTAGTCCTTTGCTGAAACGACCAAGCCATCCTAATAAATTTCCCGTGTAAAAAAATAGATCTATAAACCATGCCCTAGTAAGAACGGTGCAGCCGCTAGCAGAGCTGGCTGCGGCCGCACGCGATGCAGCTGAGGTCTAGCTCTCCCTAATCCATTGCCAAGCCACGACAAGTTTCTTTGCGAGAAGTGACTCTAGCTGAGTGTGTGAGTGTGTGTGTGTGAGCGTGCACGTGTGTATATGTACACATACACATACCTATAGCTCTATAACCCTGCTGCCAAGTGGGCCAAGCCGGCCGGCAGGAGCAGCCCCGGCTCTTACACGATCATGAACTGGCAGACGTAGGGCAGCTGCTCCTTGCACCTCTTGTCGAACCACTTGCCGATGGCGGCCCCCGACAAGGCCGCGCAGTTTTCCGACTTGCCGCCATCCGGCTGGGTGGTGATCTCAGTCTCCCAGTTCTTGTAGCGGATGCCGGCGCCCGTCATGTCGACCCACTTGCCCTCGGCCGCCAGGTCGTTGAGGCCGAGCCAGATCTCCGCCTCGGAGCCGATGCTCTTCCGCATGTAGTCGTAGAGCGCGTCGTTCTCCTCGCCGTTCTGCGGGGTGCTGAGGGTGCCGCCCTGAGAGATGCAGTTTTCGCTGGCCTCGTGGTACGTCTTGGCCTCAGTAAATGCAAGAAAGCATTTTAGGTGGATTTTGGTGCCTTTCAGACAAACTACGAAGCCACCACACAAACGAGACAAAAAGAAGAGGGATCTGCTTTAAAAACCACGCACGGCAGTTAAATTACAAGGTTCATTTCGCCTAGTGTTCATAGCGCCATTCCCAACAGCCTGGGCATCCCTAGGGGCTCTTCACAGGAAGCCACATGCTGTGGCTGCAGGGATATGACCTCTCTACTGGTCAGCAGTCAGCAAAAATGGACCTCCAGGGTGTCTGTGTCACTGTCCTGAGCTTCTGCATCCCCAGAGCAAAGCTGCAATGTGGATCTCATTCCCCTTTCCCCGACTTCTCTATTTTCCAGCTGCTCTTAATTTTTCTCAAATTCTTTTGGAGGCAAGATTTTTTTTATTGTCTCTGCTGGGTGTTGAAGAATTTTGGAATAAAAGCATATAAATATATTTCAATCATCTTAATTATGCACACATGAAAAATGTCTGACTGGAAGTGTTGAGCTTGCACTGCTTGTGTCTTCAGGGGAAATTTCTACTTCCATCAGATTTTATTGGTAAGAATAGCATTGTTTTGGTAAGCCTTAAACCCTGGAATACCCTAAACTCAGGGTATTCCATCCAAACAACAACTAATTACAGGATACATCAGCATCAGCATCCAAACCTATTAAATCTCAAGGAACACGAGCTCAGATCTAAAACCTTGTGCTTGTGCTGCTCTTGTTTTAGAGCCAAAGTGCTCCTTAACCTGCATTCCCACTGCATCCCTGTTTCATGTCCTGCAGAGCCCTGGCCTATGGTGCTCCACGCGGAGTGGCCATGGAGCATGTCCAGGAGATGACCGCCTTGGGACCACCCTCACACTGCACATGGGGGAGTTTCTCTGGGCAATATTGCAAAAGAGGCCAGGCAAGCTCACCCCCTTCCCTGGGCTTTGGGCAAAAGCAGATGGCAAAGAGCACGTCTGATGGAAGCACACAGCCGTGGGTGCGCAACAACCCAACTCTCTGCCTCGTGGGGGAAAAGGAACATCTGGCTTCGCGGCACAGAAACACCAGCAGCTGTACAGGGAGAAGCACTGGCGGCGGGAGCGGGGTCATATATTGCACAGCTCCTGCCATTAA